>VXBQ01007033.1:235345-329209 GCA_013400175.1 Phainopepla nitens | reverse complement strand
TCCCATTGGCTGCAGTCCCTTTTTCTCTGCCTCCCCCACCCCAGGTATAAAATCGCCCTCCTACAGAGATTGTGTCTCTTTCTTCCCTTCCTCTGGGAGTTGTTCTGCGTTAAAGCTGTGGGACTTAATTCCTGAGAAGAAAGAGCGCCTCCTGTGTTTTCCTTCTGTCCTTGTTGGTTTCACCAGAGTCTAAAGCTAGCCAGATAGCTTTCCTGAACGCGGCGAAAACCAACACATGACTACCTGGCTCTCAGCGTCTAACTAGGTTTGAGTTTCTGAAAAATCTTTGAATGTATAGGTGTACGCTGATCCTGTGTTCAAAGCCAGCACAAACAGTCTCAAAGAGAATTAAATTTTGCTTCTTGAAGAATGAGGAGCCAGATCCACTCCTCTAGGGGAAGCAGAAATGCACAGGAAAGGGGAAGAGCTTCAACAGAGAGCCTGAAAAAAAAAAAGGAGTGAGCTCACCAATCATGCTCTCACTGGAGAAGGGTGAGTGCATGAGAGAAAGAAAAAAGTAGGATTGTGACTGCCACTGCAGAGAGGCACTTTTCTCCCTGGAATCACCCGATACCACACTGTTCTTTCCCTGAAGCTTGCAGAGAGACCATGGGTACTTTAATGCTTCTGGCAGCTTGCTGCCACTCAGTATGTTTATGTATGTTTATGCAACAGCATGAAAACATCTGACAGAAACAGCTAGGGATGTGCCTTAGGTAGGAATTACTAAAGGCTAGGAAGATATTTGGGATTGTATACTTGTTATTGTATTCTTGTTATATTAGATTCTTCCCTGGGCATCCATTACTGGTCATCCCTGGATAGAGCATATATGGTTAAAGAGACCTCGTATGTGTGTCTCAATATATTGGTTCTTGCTGTTCTTGAAAGTTTTTTAGATGAAAAGGAAAGGACATAAGGAGATAGATAAAAGATTTATTTTTTTACCTGAATGATGCATTAGGTTTTCAATAAAATTTTCCATACTTTACAATCCTTTCCTTTGAATCCAGAGCTTTCCTGTACAAGAAACATTCTTCCCCATTGTTTTCACTATGATTATTAACTTTAAATTATAACCGGTTCCCTGGGGAGTCTGAAATGATTCTGAGTTCAGGTGTATTTAATCTCTCACTGGACTATGCTATGACCTCTCTAACATCCTGCCAATTAGATCTGCTTCACATATTCTGGAAGATGAAAGTGACTGTTTGGCTTGTCCATCTTTCTAGATAAAAAGATGTAACTATCAGTGAGACACTGTGTTCAATTTTACTAGTTTGAACTAAACATGTGATGCAATCAAGGGAGCTTTTGGCAACAAAAGCAGCTGTTAAGAACCTTTTTTTCACCACCTGATTTCCACTTTCCTTATGGTCCTTTGAAAATCATTAGTCCAGGCAAGTGCTGCTCTGGGAAAGGCAGTTGTCCTAACAGGTATCTGCAAGGCCAAAGGCTTTTAAGGAGCACTTTTCACTTTTGTTTAGTCACTTTTTGGTGAAAAGTCTTCTCAGAATAGAATAATCTTATCCTTAGCAAGGGAGGATACTGCTATACCTATTTTTGTGAATTCAGCAAAGGTTGGGAACCTACACTCACAAAGACTGATCGCAGTCTGAGCTGAAGGTTTCTCTCCTTTCACTGCAGAAAAATACTTAACAAAAACCTCAGACCTGCCTCTCAAGTTCAAATTTTAAAAAAAAAGAATCTTGGATATCAAATTCTGAAATACAGGATGATGAAAAATTAGGTGAGCTAAGCCTTCTTTTTTCTTCTTTCCTTGTCTTATACAAAAGATAAAAAGAGGGCTGAAGAAATTAAGAACTTTAATCTATATTCCTCACTTTCTGGATGAAAAATACAGAGCAGCAAGCTTAAATTCTGGACCAAAGGAAATGCAGTGGCAAAACTCCTATTAATTTAAGCAATCCAGCATTTCATCTACCTTGTTTACCTGCACTGTATTTTCCACAGGAAGTGTCTAAGGACAGAGGTTCAAGGAATTAAAAAATAGTCTACTCAGAGGAGCTAGACATTCAGAGAAGACTTAGCTGAAATCAGTGGAATTACTGATTTGTAAGATGAGTAAAAAGTGCAATGAATATCACTCACAGGAATACAGATATATCTAAAGCATAAAAATACTGGATAATTTTCTCTCTGCATGACCAGACCTGTTACTCTCTTGATGCAAACTTAAAATGATTTGTGATGCCATTTCAAAAGCTCTACTTTAGATAACACAACCCAACAATGTAAGAACATTCTTGCAGTTACATAGAGCTTTAATAATGTCAATATGCTAATAACTAAGACATTACAGAACAATGCTTCCAGGGCCATGAGGGCTCTCCCAACCCTTACTGGCCCTACCCAACCTCCCTGGGGGGACCCATTTCAGTCCAGCCCCACCTGAACCCGTTCTGGTTCATTTTGCCTCTCAAGTTCAAATTTTAATTTAGGGAGCATTCAGCCCTCACTGCTTCCTGACAGATATGAGGACCTCAAGAATTAACGGATGTTCATGATACTGTGTGAGGTGACTCTTGTTATAAGCCCCTAAGTATTACAACTTCAAGACTAAAGGTAAATCAGAATTAAACATTACAATAGTTACTTATCTGAAACGGGTTTACAGCTAGGATTCATGAAAGTAAAAACAAACTAATTAATTTAGGGGATATTTTCAGAAAGCTTTCTGAAACTGTAATCCAGTTATAAATACAATGAAAAGTTTGAGGAAAAAAAGGTTTGTTTTTTTAATTTTTGTGTTTGCTTGGTTTGGGTTTTTTTTTTTTTTGAGTAAGAAACACAGTTCAGTAATAAATATCAACTTTTATTTTTAGAATTAGATGAGCATATTATTGTAAGTCTATGAAAGACTGATAGATTGCTTTATAGAATCATTTTACCAAAAAATATTCCGCATGAGCAATCACAGCAAAACTCTTTTTTTCTTTCTTTTTTTTTTTACAGCTGGTTCAATTATTTTTAACATATTTTGGACAAATTTCATGCATTTTGTACAGCATTCAAATAGGCAATCCCAGCTAATTAGCTCAGTTTTGAAGAATCTTTCCAAAATTACCCTTTTAAATTAGAAACATTTAAAATGTAGCAATTTAATTCCAGTTAGTTGAGTAAAACATTGGTTTACTTTAGGTAAAATGGTACACTGTATAATTAAATATAATCCCAGACTTATGCTCAGAACACAGATAATTGTGATAATACCACCAACTTTGACACTCAGGAACAGAGTGTCAAAATTTGTCAAAATTGTGATGATACCACCAACTCAGGAACAGTACCGGTATGTCTGCATTGTTATAGTGCAAGCAGTGGCTCTTTTATAGTTTGATTTCTCTGCTTAGGCAAGTGTAGCAATTCAGGTCTCTGGACTTCTACACGGTGTCATACAGATGTAAAAAGTAATGTAATAAGCAGGTAGGACTTGAGATCTGCCACGCTATCTGCTGGCAGTTTGTAAGAGCATGTAATGCTATATATTCTTTTATTTGAGCCTATCTCCAGTATGGGCAGCTAAAATAATTATGGCAGAACCTTTCTTTACAGGATTTCTCAAACATACCCTGACACATTAGTGACTCAGAATGACCATTACATTACCAAGGTACCCTTACAGAAAAAAGAAAAAAGAATCAGTATTAAAATTTGGTTTGCTGAGAAACTCACCATTATCAGATTTTAAGAGACATAGAGAGTATGATTCCTCACTACTGCAGAGTACCACAGTTTGTCTGTTGTTTTAGAGATTCATGCTGTGGGTGCCACTGAACAAGTTGATTGTCTGCATCTGGTCAATGACCCCGACAGAAGAATGAAAAATGTATGAGTTGTTTGACCATGCCATAGGAACAAAATGAGAACTGAAAGGAATAGAAAGTACTTAGTACTCTGGTCAGTGCAGCAGACTAAGGGAGTCAAAGGACAGATGAGCAGATGTGCAATAACCACAGGGGCAACTGCAGTTTAATGAGGGATAACAAGTGTGAAATAATGTAGTGGAGGAATTAAGTGCAAAAAGTTTAGAAAAAGGGTGCAAAAGACACAGCGTCAGTCAAGAAGGGTAGAAAGCAGAGCAAAGATGTGAGGGGATGGAAAAAACTTTCCTTCAAGGTTATCCATTGACCAGAACTAGAACATCAGCATGTTTTAGCAACATTCCTTGAAAATGGGGAGAGATGGAAGATAAAGTTTCAGAGACTAAAAAAAACACACATTTGTAGGGCTTGGAGTCTCAGAGACAGACATTCTATTATTAAGGTTATTACTCACCCTAAACAAACATGAAGAAAATTGCATTAGGAAAGATATGAAAGAAGAAAAAAACCTACAAATGAAAGCAATTGCTAAGTTCTTGAGTACTTAAAAAATTGAAGGCTCCATTAAAACTGTTGGAAGTTTGTATGAGTTTGGAACTGTTAAAACACAAATTAAATAAAACTATTCTTAATCAGAATATTCCCATGATATTTTTTCCAAGAATATTTCCATTATCCCATTATATCAATATTTACCAATACTCAGTATTTCCAAGAATATCCTCAAAAAATTCCCAGGAATCTTCCCAAGGTGTCAGGATAGCATGGACCTCAACACAAGTGTTTCTCAGACAGGGAGAAATTAATATAATTTATTGCCCAAGTTATTCGTGGGCACCCAGGAATGTGCTGAAGAGTTAACATGAGTTTTGATCCAGTTTAATTAGATGCTTTTACCTATTTTCTACATCCCAAAGTTTCCCATCACATTTTAATGTTCCTCCTGTCTAATTGTCCTTTTAAACCTTAAAGTCCCAATTTAATTGCAATTAATTACACTTAAAGTCACAAATCTGATTGAAAATTTTCAGTAAATGCATTTGGACTTCTGCTTTAAGGAAACACCCCAAATATCTTAAAATTTTGACCAAATGTTATTAAAAGTCTGTATTTCTTCACATGAGATTTACACACTGAGGAAGTTTAGAAAAGTATTCAGGTAAATTAATAGGTCAACACATTTCATTCATCTATGGCCAGACAGATTTCCATGTAATTGCCATAAAATGCAAACAGAAAAAAAAAAAATCAGATCTTTTACATAACACACAGGCAAAATATGTAGCAGATTTGGCTTCATGTCAAAACTAATTTTTTAAAAATACCTCAAATAATGACACAGAGACACATCACCATTGACATACAAACTCTGCTTTTTTCAAGTCAGAGGGCAATATACCAACTCACCAAAGAAATGAAAGGTGTGGAAGAAAGGTAAACAAAGCACAAGCAAATAGTTTGAAACAAACAAGTAAAACGCCCCAGTTGATGTTTGAGGTTATTGATAAAGTTTCAAGAAACATACTTTCTAGCTAATTGTTTTTTCATCAGCGGATGTTCTCTTGATTCCCAGCCTTTGCTCTGTGTCCATGTCAGCCTTGTTATATGCTAAAGGCAATCACAGATATCGACCAGATTCCTGACACACCAAATCTCAACCCAAACAAGGCTACACCTACCAAAGTAATACAGATGTACCCAACAAGAATTATACACAGAGTTCCCAGAAGCCACATGAACAAAGATCACAGCTATAACTACCAGACAGAAATAACCTACTTCTTTTATTTCCTTGTATAATGCACGATGATATTTTCATTATGGAGGAATTCAATCATGCATAGAAAATCATAATGATAAACCAGAAGTAGATATTTAAATAGCAGACAAAAGACATTACTTTGTGGAATTGATTTAAACATCAAATAAAGTTTAAAATGGAATTTAGATATAAACATCCCAACTAAAAATAAAGCAACACTACAAATGTACTTGGAGGAAGCTTGTTAAATGCCCAAAGCTCACTACTTAGTCATTAAACTTGTGACACAACAAGTAAAATTGTATATTACTGAACTGCAAAGCCCCCCAAAACCTTAATGGAGACAAATGTAGAAAACCAATATAAGTCTTAAAATCTAAAGCAAAAACCTTAAGGATGGAATCACTGTACTTCGTTCCTTTCAAACCTGTCAAAGTTCTTGTGGTGATGGGGGGATAAGTTATTGAAAGGATTTTTGTCATTTAAGTTATGCTCAATGGTAATAAACAATTCATTACACTATTTTCAGTCTTGGAAAGTAGTCTTTCCGTTCTTGTTTGTAGGCAAGTGTTGACCACACTATACCATCACAGTGAAACAGGACTGTCTTTCTCATGCTGTTTTAACTTGAACTGCTACAACATGAAATATAGCAAATTAGCACCAGAAAGAGGATGAAGATATTACAGGAAATTTTAGGTAAATCAAAGCATATTCATGCTTTTAAAAGCTATTTCCCACCACTCTCTATTGAGGGAGAATTTCTTTATTTTAGATTAAGTAGCTAAGAAAAAAAACAAACAAAAAAAACCCAAAAAAACCAAAACAAACAAAAAAACCCCACCAACCCCCCCCCTCAACAATATACTATAGTGAGTGATCTGATAACCTGGATATTTGTAAATCTTTTACAAGATTTCTTGTTTATGAGATGCTTATGACAGAGGAAAGTGTGTCAACGCCTGTTCACTTGATGTAGGTCAGGAATTAGATTTCAGTTTTACTTGGCAATAAATGGAAAACCTGGTAAAATTGAAAGAAATAATCAAAAAAGGTTTTTTCATTATATTTATCTATTTCTATGGAAATTCTGAAATAAAACTTCTGAAAAATGTGAACTCTTCAGCACACCAATAGTTTCTGGGTTCCACTCTTGTGGTGCCTTGCAGACATACAGCAAAGGACTACATGAAAATAGTATCTCCATCAGCAGTTTTTATTTCACTGTGATTTCTTTGACAGATCTTTTCAAATTCTAAAGCTGAAGAAGAACAAACAAATTCTAAAGAAAGCTTGGGAACAAAGTAAAATCTTAGAAATGCATAAATTGTAGCAGAAACCTGGAATGAAGCTTATAGCTCAGACAAAGCAGAAAAGAAAGAGTTGCTGTTAAACAAAAAGTATTAGAAAGTCTGTTAATTGTACATGAAAATGAATATGTTAAATAAAAATGTAATACCAAAAAAAGGCAATATGAGTCATTAAACCTTTAGTTAGAAGGTTTATTTTAGGTGAATATTAAACTCATTATTTTATAGAATTATGCTATAAGTGGTAAATTATATGACTAAATGATAGCACTAGTATTAGCAGCAGCTTTAACAGCCAAAATCAGAAAGAGTTACCTGTATTTTTTGTTTCTTCATGTAGCTATCTCAGTTTCTAAAATATTTATATTTTCTGATAAGTCTTCTTTCGAGCAGAATCACTCACTGCTGGATCCTAATTACCTTGGCAAAGCTTTCTGCATTGCTAGTTCTCTCTACTGTTTCTGTGGTAAATAACCAGAAGCAAACACATCTCAAATTAACTTTGACACACTTAGCGAACAGAGGGGCTATTACTATTGTTACTTTACTGGGTCTTCCCCCACACACACCCATTGCCTATTACAATTGCTAGGTGCTTTCACACTGCATTACTGCACTTCATTGAGACAAGAATTATCAATTAGGTGGACATTTAGCATAAGGTACAACAAGGCTTTGATCAAGGCATCAAAAGGAATGAGAGTAAGGATGGAAACGACAGGAATTACACTGATTTACACTGAATGACACTGATTTTCTGTTTCTAATCAGAAAAGGAAGGTCAATGAAGGTGTAACTCCCCCTAATAAAGAATGTGGAAAACTGCTAACAATGGATGAGGAGACGGCTGAGAAGTCCTGAGGCAACTGGCTTATGTAGTTGCCAAACCGCTCTCAATGATATTTAAAAAGTCAAGGCAGTCAGATGAAGTCACAGGTGACTGCAAAAAGGGAAACGTACCTATTTTTGAAAAGAGTAGGAATGAGGACCCTGGGAACTACTGACCTGTCAGCCTCAATCTGTGCCTGGGAAGATCATCAAAGAGGTCCTTGTAAAAGCTGTGCTAAGGCTCATGGAGAACAGGGAGGTGATGAGATAAAACCAGCACAGCTTCCCAAAGGGCAAGTCCTGCTTGATCAAACTAGTGTCTTTCTCTGACGGAGTGATTACAAGGGTCAAGAGTGTCAAGGGAAGGAACACAGATGTCATTTATCTGTAATTCTGTAAAGCCTTTGACATGGTCCCTCAAAACATCCTTTCTAAATTGGAGACTGTTCAGTGGATAAGGAATTTGCTGGATGATCACATCCAAAGGGTAGTGGTCAACAGCTCCCAATGGACATCAGTGATATGTTGTATCTTTTTGGGGTCTCTATTGGGACCAGCACAGTTTAATGTCTTCATCGATGACAAAGGGGTTGAGTGCTGCCTCAGCAAATTTGCAGATGACCCCAAGTTCAGTGCTATGATTGACACATCTAGAGGATGGGATGCCATCGAGAGGGACCTGGAAGTGCTTGAAAAGGGCGCCCATGGGAATCTCACACAATTTAACACGCCCGAGTGCAAGGTGCTGCACCCGGGTCAGTGCGACCTCCAGGTATCAACACAGGCTGGGGATGAACGGATGCAGAGCAGCCCTGCTGGGAGGGACNTGAATGAGGCTTTGAGTAACCTGATCTAGTGGAAGATGCCCCTACCCATGGCACAGGGGTTGGAACTAGATGATCTTGGTTGGTTGTAGTCAGGTGGGGGTTGGTCTCTTTCTCTAGGCAGCAACTGACAGAACGAGGGGACGGAGCCTTAAGCTGTGCCAAGGGAAATATAGGTTGGAAATTAGGAAAAAGTTTTTTATGGAAAGAGTGATAAAGTACTGGAATGGCCTGCCCAGGGAGGTGGTGGAGTCGCCATTCCTGGATGTGTTTAAAAAAAGACTGGATATGGCACTTGGTCCCATGGTTTAGTTGAGGTGTTAGGGCATGGGTTGGACTTGATGATCTTGAAGGATTTTTCCAACCTAGTCATTCCGTGAATTCTGCGAATCTTGAACCTTCCAGGGCTGAAATCTCCAACATTATTGCAAAGGTCTCAGCATCTATTTTACCAGCTCCTAAGCAAGAAGTTCAGTCCAAACTTGTCTGTGCAGAAATTTTTTCATGAAAGCAACTTCTGTTGTGTACTGAGAAAATTCAATTTTGTGTCCAGCTAGAAGAATCAGTTAGCTTTCCACGTGGTCTGGCTGTAAAAGAACAGAAGCTAATTTTTAGCTGTTTTAATTATGGAACCATTACTTACGTCTTTCCATACTCCCAGCAGACAGCCAGTCTTCCTTTCAGGACCATCGGTATTTGCATCCCCAATGTCTCCTATCTTCTCATAAGAAAGGATCTGTCTCATGATTTCTTAGTATTTTTCTCTTCTTGATCATTAAGCTTCCCTACGTGATAATGGACTATAAAACTTCTTTTTCCTCCTCCTTTCTTTACTATACACAATTCCTGATTCTATGGTTAAGACTGCTCTGAATTTCCCTGGGGAAATGACATATGCTGGCAACTTCCCACCTGAGGGAGGAAAGTAGTTTTCTCATACTGAAAGGCAACCATAAAATTCTCTCTTAACAAAGATTGCTAATATAAAAAGGAATGAAGACATTTCATACCTTTGGTTGGTACAGCATCCTCAATTTTTGAATAAATATGCAAACATCTAATAAGTAAGTCAGAATAGTCTTTGCTTTCCAATCCTCCAGGCAGACCCACGACAAGATCATAATCTGACTTAGTATTTTTGACAAAGTATGCATTTTTTATCACTATAGAGCATGAACAATCAATAGAAAATGCTACATTATCTTGAAAACAACAAGATAGTATTTTTTAAAATTTAAAACCCCTAAATATCTCCTACATATCATGTATTCACCTTTAATCCTTACAAATCAACATCTAGAACGTGACCTTGAAAAGGTTTTGCTGCTCAATATTCTTTAACCTCACAAAACATTTAATGAGTAGCTTTGACATTACTATGGCACAAACTTGGCCAATATGTGAGCTCAGAATTTGTTTCATGTCTCTTCTAAAACTTGTTCTCTTTGGAAAGGAGATATTCATCCCCGCATTTATTGTAGGACATATATTGGTGGTTTGATAAATTGCCTTCCTATTACGAAGTTTGCCTTGAGACTTGCCAATCACAGACTAAAACAAGTCACTGGATCTGGTCTGAAGGTCAAAACTGAGGAAATAAAATTCTGCAGAAAGGATTATGATTCAGGGGAGGATGTGGCAAATGCCCCTTCAGGGAAGCATATTCTTTCCCAGTGGGAACTGCACTATTGTCAACTTTGCCATTGAGATAATTGCCACCTTTTAATAACACAGATCTTTTCCAAAGGATATAATTAACAATCTGACTTTCATTTCAACTCTGCAGCTATTCAGTATTTATTTCTGTTTCAGTAACTGGGTAATTTTTTCCACAGCAAACACTTTGCACTGCAGATTTTAAAATACTGAGGAAAACTTGTCTCCACAGCCAAAGACTTCATCAAATAGAGCTTCACGACTGCACTTTTACACAGATAACATTTAGACTGAAACAACATGACAAATGCCATGGACCTGGATCACTTCTGCAACCTGCAGAATTAATCAATAGAGATGGAATTCTTTTTAAATTCAAGATCACAGAGAAACATGAGAAATTAAAAGTGGTTGTATTTCCTTAGCAACAGTGTTAAACTGCCAAAAAGATCTCATTCTGGCTTGCATTAGTGTTTGAGTATTTCTCATGCTTCTGCATACACAAAGCAGTGCACACAGCATACCAAAAAACTGAGAATGCTTTCTGCTTTTTTTCTTCATTGCTGGCACAAGAGCAGTTTTAATATTTTATGTTGTGCTTCAGGCAGCTAGTCAAGCTGTCCTAAATGTAAAGAGATCAAACAGTTCCAGGTGATTCTCTATCAGAATTTTACAGTAATTGTCAGTACAAACCATTATACTTAACTTTCCATTGTAATCTCATAAAATTATTGTAAACTTATATTATTCTATAAATTTATAAATTTATTTTACTCTGTAAAATATTTCCAGTGCTCCTTAGTTATTTTATTAGCTTAGTTAGCTATTTTTTTTCCCCACATTTATCCTAAGAGGCAGTGAAAAATGTTCTGGTTTGTGTTTTCAGCTCTGACTTTTGAACAAAGGTAATAAACAAAATTTAAACTTGGTTAGTACATCTCATAGAATGGTTCCTGTAAAGCATAAAGCCTTTGTCAAAGTGCTTAAAAATATTAAAATTATGCCAAAGTTGTCCACATGTACTCTAAAAGCTATATAAGTAACTTTTTATAATAAATTTAAAAAAAATGAACAGTGAACTTTTAAAGGAAATTCTTGAGGACCCTTGTGCTAGTTTGAAAGCAAAAACCAGTGAAACTTCAAGTCAGAAATGCAATTTAATAGAAAAAGGTAAGGTACATGCAATAATACAAAAGAAAAACCTCTGACAGAGTCAGAGTACAACCTGACACCCTGCTCGTTAGGGTGGTGGTGGTGGTCCAGATGAAGTGATCTTGTTGAAGTGGTGATCCTGTAGAAAAGGTCTAGTAGTCCTTGCCCTCTGGAAACCAGTGGATAAGCACTGCTGTTGTGCTTGAAATCCCAGATTATATCCAGGTGGGAATGCTTGGCTCCTCCCCCTGGGTGGAGCATCTCACAATGGGATGATGTCATTTTTTCAGTCATGTGGTGGGTCCTTGATTGCCCATTAAACAGAAATGGCTCCCTGAGGGAGTTATCTATGACTCATGGGGCAAGGCATTGATGGCCCATCAACAGGAGATACTCCGGGGGAGGAGACAAGAAAAACACTGCCCCTTCTGGTTTCAACAGTTCATGGAGATGGTGATTGAATACATACCTTGGGCACATATTTACATTTTAACCTAGGACAACCCTAAGAAATCTGTCTAACAATTTCTTTCTTCCTTGAATTTTGTCAGGCCTTCTGGGATTCTGGAGCTTTTTGCACATTTAAAACCACTGTGACTTTAAATATTTTGTCCTTAAACTCAGTCCAGCAATTCAAATAAAACTAAGAAAATTTGTCATAAGAACTTAGTTTATATTGAACTAAGCAAAGATATTGTTCAGTCTAATAATTAACATTTTAATAAATATTAAAATTTATAAAATGCCTACTCTTAGTATTATAATTAAATCAATATGTCTTCCTATTTGATTCTAGGTGGTAATGAAAATAATTTACTAGTTTGGCATATAATCAAGTTTAATTTTGTTAACCTGCTTTTAGCACTAAAACAACATATCAACTGATCTATATTTTTAGAGCTAATTCTACCAAGCTTCCTCAGACTAAATTTACCTGTGAGTAACAAATTTTAACAGATTATTTGGTGTAGAGAAGTGGTTTAGCGACTCCTTTCAACAAAGATTACTGATGCAAATGACCAGCCAGGATTCAGAATTTTAAGGACAATGTATACTTAAAGGAAGGTGCTATAGAGAAAATAATAAAGATTGGAGAAGTCCTCAGAAGTTTAAAGATAATTAAAAACAGATACTGAACATCTCCTTGAGGTGCTTTCAATGATATAAGATTGAATTTTCAGATTCTTCCAGACCAAATAAGAATAATGAAAGAATAGCTTCTTAAGAATATTATTATATTCTTAAGAAGAATAAATTCTTGAGAGAACAACTTCTCTCAGTATACCGTTTTGTTTTTCCCTTCTCAGCTAAGGAAAAGCAGTCATCCCATCACTCAAATGAACTGGCTTACCAAAGAATGTAAACAAACAGGAAAAAGTAGAATTTTGATTGTTTATTAAGACAATTTAAACCCACAGCTCAGCTAAAATCATTGAACTGATAGAGGAAAGAGGGAAGTTCTGCAAGAGTGGATAGGGTTGACCAACTAGGAGTAGCAAAGAGCAGAGACTTCTTAAATTATGTTTGAGCATATTTCTGTGCCAGAGGACCTAATGTGTAGCTGTGCGGTAGTCTTTCAATATTTATATAATTTCTATCCAAATGATTTATGGCCAAGTGAGAGAAACTACATCAGAACTTTTGCAGAATGTGACCATGCATCCATTGTCACATTTATTAAGAATTTAAACCACTTTCATACAGTTAGTATTTAAAGTTGAAGAGACCAACAAGAATTGATTTGAAGGGTTCCAGTTTCCCTTCAGATAAAAACATAGAACATTAATTATCTCAGTGATAATTCCTTGCTTTTATATAGGCTTGGAATTTATAGTTAAGCCCTTATAGACTCTAAAAAATCTCAATATTATTTAAAAATGAATTTTAACTAATGAATTGCAATGACTTTGTGCTAAGTTGCAGCACATTCTTTACAAGACAAACTGTCCTGTCAGTGAACCTGGGTCCTCTGGGACTCTCATATATTTGTAAATGCCCTTAACTGGTAACTGACTGTGTGATGATTCCTCTCCTGAAGAGAACATTTCTTTTGTTTTTACTTTATCCATTTGCCATAGGAATTATATAGATGATTGGCACACGGAGTACAGGAGATTGCCAGCTAAAAAAGTGGAAAGTCATTTCAAGTCAAGTTTTGTAACTAATTCTCATTCTACTGTTAAATATTCTTCCCTGTAAAAAAAATTATGAAACATCTATTTGGAAGAACAGGTTTGCCATCATTGGCAAACTTAAAATCTTTTAAAAAGAATCCAAGCTAACTTATGCAGCATTTCAATTCAGTATTTTATTTTTTTTCTTTTAATCAGTCTTGCTCTTCCATTTGTCAATGCCATGGAGGTGGGGGGAGGAAGGTTAAAAGCATTTTTTCAAGAATGTAAGAAAATATTATCTGATTAAATGTCAATCTAAGAAAAAAAAGTCAGCTAATTCTAGATGTATTTGTGCTAACCTATAACCTTTATATAAGAAAAACTGAATTATTAAATTTTCAAGCTCTGAAAATGCTATATTTATATTATATTTTAAATTTATTAACCTTTAACCCAGTGTGGTAACTTTTCAGCAAGCAATGGAAGATATTCTTGTGTATATAGATGATATAATGGATGAATTATCTTGCACCAGACCTTTGAATAAAACAATGAATGTATAATCATGCATGTATCATGAAAATTGTTTCGATTCTTCTCATAATATGGCAATAATTCTACATGACATACTCCAATACCAGCTTGATACCTTGAAAAAACTATTTTCTTTTCAATTCTCTTGTTCAATAACTCCATTTCATTAAAAAATCAAATTTGATCAAACACTTTTTGAATTTGTATTTCAGCTGATGAATCTCAAACCGCCATGACTTTAGGAACGACCAGGGGTGAGATTGAGCTGTACTGGGGCTCCCCAAGGCTCAGGAGCCTCATCATGACCCTTGGCAGCCAGCCAGGCCAGGCAAGGAGGGCCAGTGCTGCAAACAGCAAAGGGAGATTTGAATGTCTCTCCAGGGTATGCAGCCAACCCGGAGCACAGAAAACAGGAGTTAGGCAAACAAGGGTGTGGCACGTCAGTAGGGGCGTAGCACTGCTGTCTGCACAGCAGTTTGTCCTTCTATGGCCCTGTGCTCCTCAATGTGTTCAGAAATTACTTGGACACAGGACTTGAATGGATTCTAAGTAACATTGCAGACAATATAAGACTGGGAGGAGTTGTTGACTCCCTTGAGGGCAGGGAGGCCCTGCAGAGAGACCCGACAAATTAGGAGATTGGGCAATAAGCAACCATAAGAAGTTCAACAAAGAAAGGATTCTGCACCTGGGATGGGTAATCCTGTATGTATGTATTGAGGAAGGAGATGCTGGAGAGCAGAGCTGTGAAAAGAGACCTGGGGGTCCTTCCTGGTCAATGGGAAGTTGAACATGACTCAGCAGTGCCCTGGCAGCCAGGAGGGCCAAACCTGTCCCTAGGGGCATCAGGGACAGCTTCACCAGCTGGGCAAGGGAGGGGATTGTCCTGCTCTGCTCTGCACCGGGGCAGCCTCACCTCAAGTGCTGGGGGCAGTTTTGGGTGATACAATATAAAAAAAAACATTAAACTATTGGAGAGGGTTCAAAGCAGGACAACTAGGATGGGGAAGGGCCTTGAGGGGAAGTCGCATGAGGAATAGCTGAGATCACTTGGTTCAGCCTGGAGATGAGCGGAGACATTGCAGTCTTCAACTTCCCCTTGAGGAGAAGAGGAGGGGAAGGCACTGATGTTCTCTCTGGGGTGACAGCGACAGGACCTGAGGGAATGGTCTGAAGCTGTGACAGGGCATGTTTAAGTTGGATATCAGAAAAAGGTTCTTTACTCAGAGGGTGTTTGAGCACTGTAAAAGACTCTCCAGGGAAATGGTCACATCATCAAGCCTGACAGAGTTCAAGAAGTGTTTGGAAAATACTTTTGGGCACATGGTGTGAATCTTGGGGATGGTGCTGTGCAGGGTCAGGAGTTGGACTCAGTGATGCTTGGTGGGTCCCTTCCAACTCAGCATATTTTGTCATTCTGTGATTAATAGTGCTAACAATTACGAAGTGCAATGCATTCATCTATCTATAATAATAACCCCCCCCCCAAAAGTAGAACTATACATCAAATGGGGGAAAATTGCAACAGAATCAGTTTTACTTCATCATACTAATATTAGTGGATTTTTTTCCAATCAATAAAATTACAAAAGCCATAATGAAACACAGTTGAATTTTCCTATTTCTTGAGCTAGAATTTAATAATTTTTTTCCTGCACAGACATCAGCAAATAGACCTATGTCAGCCAAAGGCTGTGAATGCTAGTCATCTATCAGTTTCTTTTCTGAGACTCTAGCATAAAACAGTATTTTAACAGTGTGCTCTTTCTAGGTCAGCACTTCTGAAATGTCAAAGATCATGAGGGAAAAGAAGAATTTTAGTTTGGAAAAAAATCTACCCTGAGTCAGCATCTGTGTAGTTTATAGTGTGAAAAGCTCAAAATTTTTATAAGAGAAATGCAAAAGACAATAACAAATGTAGCCATAACTTATATTATCATTCATATTTCTTATGTCTCATAAGTTATACAAAAGGAATTACAGCAATAGAAGAAGACTAGCTCAAATTTATATAAAGGGAAATGGAGACTGTCAAAATCTATGATATTACCACTGTGTCACAGGGACAGAGTTCTATACTAGTTTCATTTTAATACAAAATCAGGAAGGAGATATTCAGTTTCATTATCTTTATCTGGATATATTTTTATATACCACATTGATAAAAAATATTGAGTATCCCTTCTAAAGTCAGGAAGGCTTTTTTTTCAAAACAGCATTTTGCCAGCAAGATAGAAACAAATTTTTAAATATAAAATTCCCAGCAGTGAAAATAAAAAGCAAACTAATACAACACTCTTCCATATAATTGTTGCCCATGTTGCTTTGATATGATGCTCCTTTTGGATGCCCTAGATAATTCCTCAACAAGCAGTGAGGGACACAGTTACAGCTTTTATACTTGCATTCCTTTGGAAATACAACTCCTTTTTATGCCATGTGCACACAATAAGGCAGGTGCTCTACCTGTCAGACCTCATAGCCCTGTCTACTTTTCCAAGAAATCATTAAAAGCAACCACTTATTCCCTTGCTCAGGCAACTGGTTTTCCTACTGTGGAAGGGTAAGGAGGGACAGATGTAATTCATCTGACTTCCATGCCAGAGTGAAGTCAAGAACAGAGAAGACCAAAACCCAAGACCTGGGAACTGAGTCCCACAACACACTCTCCGTCATCTTTTTCTCCTGACGAGCTGAACTGCAAAGTTGCACCACATGTTTCAAGGACAGGTTCTCAAATTTATTCCAGATTCCCATGGAATTTCTTCCCAATTGACTCTAGAGGAAGCATATGATTTATTCAACTTGGCACTTTTTCCAGAGGGGGTTTAAAATACCACATATGTCAAATTGTCCATTTTTACACCCTTAATCTTTCCTTCATGAGTCTAAGCTACCAATTCCTATGAGGTGCCCAGAAATCTTGCCAAGGTACTTCTATAGTGAAGTACTCCATAGTCTTGGAAGTACCCTTTTACTTACCCAAAAAATATTTATTTTCTAAGATGATTTTCTCCAGTTCATTCAGGTTTTTAAACAATGTTCAATACCCTCAGTTCAATGTTAGCATTTTAGAATGTTATTTTCATTAAGGGTAAAGAAAGGAAAGTGAATTCATGTACACAATGAAGTTCATGGCAAGAGTCAGAACGGACTACAGAATCTCAAATGCTATCCATAACACGAATATATTTCCCAGGTTTTTTTTGCTTTTTGTTTTTTTACACAGAAGATTTAAGTTTTTTGTTTATACCTTTCAGGCAAATTTTCGTGATTTTTCACTGTCTGAGGTGCTACACTCAAAATAATCCACTCCCAGCATTGTCAAGATGTAGCACAGATTTTAGTAGATATTAATGCAACAGGCTGAATCTGAGATGATTTTAAAACAGATTTCTGCATGAGAAGAGGATTGGTATTTATCTGTGTGGGCAATTTAACTTCTTCTGTGCAACTGTCTTGCATGAACAGTTTCAGCCTTTGTTTTAATTTGCTAAGAAGGCGCAATAAATACCACAGCCATCTTTTAAGGTTGAAATGTATCTTTCATGGTGTCGTATTTTCTTTTCCCTGATGTACTGTATAGTACATCTACCAGTTCTCTTTTATTAATAGAGACTCATTTGGAGTCATTCAGTTGTACCATGCTACCAGTAATTCATGATATCTGCAGGCTCTTCTAAAGCCCTAAGTGAGAGGAATGATTGAATTAGGGATAAACTTTCTTCAAATGTTGTAGGAGAATTATAAACACAATGGAAATTTCACAGAATTTAAAAGTAAAATCAAGTTCTGCACAGTGTGATTAATTTTGAGGATCCCCTCCAGAAAATGTAAGTAATCAATTTCTTAGTGTTAATGACAATAGATTACAAAATATTAATTTAATTTTCAATTTTAGATAGTTTGAATGACAAGTCCAGTCACAAGCGGTAGACTGATAATAGCAAAAAAGGTTTTTGAAAGTCTTTCATTCAGTTCTTCGATATAGATTAGATCACAATGTATTTTATTATCTCTGGAAGGGGAAGAAGAGATGCTGGCTTTGCTTTGCTGTGTGAGAATAAAGGCACACATATCAGTCAGTCACTAGCTGAGTTTGTGATGTAGATGCTTTATCAACCAAAGGTTCTTTTGTGCTCAGGCATTACACAGGAATTCTAGAAGGTGTAAATAGCTAATAACAGTTGTAGACAGACAGGTACTAGAGTTGACATAAGTTTCTTTACACTGCTTCAGATACAGTGACGTTGTGTATACAAAGATTTCACTGTGCCAGTTATTTCTGATGGTCTCTGCTTACTACAAAATGGCATTTCAGTATCTGTACGTGGCAATGATATATCTGTACTGTCTATACTTTGCTACCACTTAAAATGAGGAAATATTTTTTTTATATAAAACTGCAATTACAAGATAGATGGTAAAATCTGCATGTTTTGAACTTTTTGAAACAAAGTAAAGCAAACCAGAAAAACCAGCAGCATTTTCTTTTCCATTTTATCACAATAGTATCAAAGAACCAAAGCCCAGCACTGTCACACAACTGGTGAGAAACTTGGTGACATTTGTCTAATTGAACTGTGCGCTGGATATCTGTGACTCTCCCATACCGCTAACTGATTTTTGGAGAAGGACAGAATTTACAATATAACTATGTGTTCTTTATAATTTATTGCCTGAAAACATTAAATTATCTTAAAATTATTCATTCTCTAGTTCATAAAAGTGGCAGCATAAGTTTTGGTTTATTACTGAGAGAAAAAAACCCAGTTTTTTAAAAAATAATAATAAGTAGAAATCAGCAGGGAATACTGGTCTGGTCTGTCATTGGGAAGCAACCTGTGAAAAATTGATTTAGGAGGAAGAAACCTAGATTCATAATCATTTGAAACAACAAAAGAGTTAAAACTGCAACCAAATATTAACTCAGTTAACCAGACCAACACTTAAGCAAATTAGCCAATGGCCATATTTTAGCTCATTTGCAACTTTCAGGTGACAATAGAGAGAGAATAAATATTTGTGCTTAAAACAGAGGAATCTTGTATTTCAGAAAAATGGCAGGGTGAATAAGGCTATAGACACTATAGCTATGGATTTAAGTGAAATCAAGAAAAATCCCAGAATTTCTGGCAACTTCTAACACAGCCTTTTTGGGCACATCTCTGCTACCTTTAAGAGACATTCCAACATAACCATGTCCATCTATTCTGTCAATGTTTCAGGTTCTTACTATTCCCATAGGCTTCATAGTGCGTAGGACCCCCTTTGGAACTCTCTGAGGCAAGCTCTTCCTCCGTTTGTTGAGCTGCATGTGAAACATAATGGTCAAATACAAGGAACTCTGCCTCACTTCTGGCTTACTGAAGATTGCTTACAATTGCTGGCATTTTGCTAAGTGCCAGGGCTTGCAGAAATATCTCTGAATTATTAAAATATTTTTACTAAGAGTGATATAACAAAGAATTATATTTCAGACTAGCATCCCTGAGCTCACACTGCTCCATCTGCTCTGTATGCCTACTTGTACATGGATTTCAAAAGGTTAAGACAAAATTGCATGGCAAAATGACAATATATATTTGTTCTAACTGCTACATTACAGTAGAAAAAATACTTTAACCAATATATCACTTTCAAGCATTCTTTCTCGAAACAAAACCAGCCTTTCTCACAAGGCCAGCTGTTTGTTCTTTAAAGTTACAAACTTTGGATGTGTGAAAAATCTGAATTTCATCATTGGTCTGTTTTTTTTAGAAGAGTAACATGAGTTTATCTGTCAAACATAGAAAACAAAAATAATACCGAATGTTTTAACTCATGGCAGTGGAGTTGGAACTAGATGATCTTTATGGTCTCCTCCAATCTTTAATATTCTGTGATTCTATGAGCTATGATTTATATCTGTTTTCTCCTTTGAGAAGTCATTTCATTAAATACCTATTAAAATGAAACAGTACATATGTTCCACATCTGTAACACAGGATTGTCTAATTTAGGAGTGAAAATTGATGTTTCTATATAATGAAATATTATCAGAAACAACAGATTATGTAAAAATTTGATCTCTTTATCAGCTAAAGAGAGGAAACATTTTTCTCTGTGGCTGATCTGTTCAGAAATTTATTTTAAATGTTGTTTCCTGATTCTCCTGCCTCAGTTCTCTTCCCTTAAAAAAAGACCATAAATCCTCTAAGATAAATGAACTGTTACCTTTTGTGCACTACTGGGTATATTGAATCCACACTGCCTGCTGTGTCACTTAATTTTTGAATCACTGAGCTTAAAAATCATCACAACAATTTCAAGGGGGTTTAATGCTCATGTATCTTGTGTGTACCATAGTTTGAATGCCTCCTTGGGTTCTCTCAGTTATAAATATATAAACTGAAATGTTAGGAATACCTAATACGTAGTTCACTTTTTTTTTTAATAATGTGTGAGACTATTCCAGAGATATTAAAAAAAACCACAAATTTGAAAAATTTTCTTAAAATTTCAGTACCTGAAAAATCTTGTTCATTTTTCATCAGTGTTGTTCCTTTTTAAGAGGGATTCTTGGGCTTTTGATTGGTGCTCAAATCTCTAAAGTATAAACAGCTAAATGTAGTTTTTTCCTTTTCTCTTAATTTATTATTTGCAAGATCTCCTGTTATTCTCAGACCTTCCCAGAATATTCCTGGCATTTATAATATCCTTGCTGAGTTGAATTTGCTCTACAGGGTCCTGAAACCACAAGAACAGATTGCATCTTCCCTTACTCTTTTCCTTGAGGAACATACTGCATTAATTTAAAATTGGTTTACTCTCATCTACTATACACAATAAATGGTATTGTTGTAAACCAGTAAAATTCTATATAAGCTGGACAGCAAGATTAAATATTACATAGTGTAGTTTCTCTTCCTGTATGTCACAATTGCAGCATGTCAAACCAAGGATATCCAAGAACAACGATGCATCTGTAAGTCAAAAGCTACTAAGCAGGGAAAGTAATTTCTCTCAACAGTCTGGGTCCAATGTAATCTATGAAATTATTATATCAACTGCTTTGACAAAAGACAAAAAATTTGAATTGCTATATACATGTATTTTCAAGTCAGAACAATTACAATCTAGATCACAGAACCTTAAGCCAATAACTTCTGCAATGGTCTGTCTCCCACATCCCTTAGGCAAACCGAGTTCTTTCCCAACTAATCAAAATTAATTATAGGTATCAAAATATCAGTGCAGGCCAAGATTTGTAAAAGAACTACTTTCAAGTGTAGAAAAACAAAATATAGACAGAGGTGAAATACAGAAGACTTCTTCATGAAGAACAACCTTAATCACATGAGTTGCAACATGTAACCTTGTACATCTTCAAGGACTTCTAAATTAGAGAGAGCTCAAAGATGAAAAGTTTGGTGAGAAAATCCATGGGTATTGAGTGTATCAACCATAAACATAAGCTTGGCAGTAAAATTCTCAAATGAGAATGTTGCATTTAACAAGATTGCTCTATTCAGAGAAAGTGCCTAAGTTCTTCAGTTTTACAGTTCAAGCTAATTCTTGACGTAACTTCAAGTTTCAGTATACTAATTGCAGGTACCACATATGAGCAGAATTTTCAGTGTCTTTTGGAAGAGAACACATTTCATGAATTATATGACTTAAAGTACCAAAGTACTGCAGAGATGAAAAACAATCTATATCCTTTCCTGGCTCAAAGAAGATACAGGGAATACACTTATAAAGAGCTTTAAAAGTATGTGCAGCAGATGATATTGCCTTAGCTAAGGCTTTACTATATATATTAACATTTAAAGAACTATCAAGCTCTAAGTATTACCATTATTATTATTTCATGAGGACAGGGCATACACTGATTTTTACTGCTAAGGCAGTTGCCTTCCCTGTCATTCTAGTCTCTTGAATCACACAAAAACATTCAATCTGTTAAATGACTGCATTTTATATCACAGATTTCCCAAACTCTACAAGGACAGGATCTGGTGGTTTTCCAAAGAAACCTGAATATCCTTTCAGAAAAGCACATGGACAGATGGCCTTCTTCCCTGCTGATGTTACATTAGAAATGTGCTTGGAGGGAAATTCTGTCAACTTCCCTGAGTCATATTTTTACCTTATTTAGTTTGAAATATTACATAATGTGATAAATTTCATTAATACATATTATATTACTGTGGTAAAGTTCATTAATACATGTCATATTACTGTTCAGTGTAATTTTATTGATACAGAATGTTTTACATTTCTCTTTTTCCTTTTGCAGGGAGAAAACAGCATGCAACAATACACCAAAGTAAAAAACTTAGAGGAATGGTATTTTATAGACAATCCTTAAACTATTTTCTTCAATTTAGTTCACTTAGAATAAACACTGACATCCCAAATGCAGAGATGGTGCTGAAAACATGGTATCCTCATAGAAAAAATGATGGTTTCCATAAAATGACAATTAAGTGGACTAAAAACTGCCTGTTAAACAGCTGCACTCAAAACATTGTGATCAGTGGCACAAAGCCCAGCTGAAAGCCAGTCCACTAGGAGTGCACCTTATGGATTTATACCAGGACCAAGAGAGTTTAATTCCTCCATTAATGATCTGGACAACAGCACAGAGTGCATCCTTAGAAAGTTGATATGACATAATACAGGGAGGAGTGGTTGATGCATCTAATGATTATGCTGCCATTCAGAGGGACCTCACCAGGTTAAGGTCAAAAGTCTCCTGAGCTTCATTAGGAAGAATATCACCAACAGCTACACCTAGCCTTGCAAGAACCATCTGGACTTCTAGGACCTGTTCTGGGCTTCCCAATGTGAGACAGGCACCAACCTACTGAGGCAGAGAGCCTCAAAGATGATGAAAGAATCTTAGCATTTGTCATAGGAAAAGATGCTGAGAGAGCTGTACTGTTCAGCCTGGAGAAGAGAAGCCCAGAAGCACAGGGTCTTAGTAATGTCCATAAATACCTGATAAAAGGGAGGAGGGAGAGTGAGTAGAGCCTTCTTTGTGACACCTAATGAGAGGAAAAGAGGCAATTGGTGCAAACTGAGATATAAGAAATTTCATCTAAATATATGAAAAAAAATAGTCTGAGTGTGTTAAAGCACTGCAAGAGGTAGCCCAGAGATCTTTTGGAGTCTCCATCTTTAGAAATACTCAAAACATGACTGAGCAGCCTGCTCTAGCTGACCCTTTTTTGAACAGGGGAATTTGACCAGATGACCACCAGAGGTGCATCCACCTGCAGCAAGTATTCAACTGCAGTGATTCTATGAATATAAACAAGTATGGAGTGGCATTAAGTCTTGTTCCTTTGGTCCCCCACATGACTCCAAACAAAGCTGACAGCACTTTGTATTTTCAGAAATACATTGATAAACATCGTGATAAAATCAGTCTGGATCAAGGTGAATTTATGGATTTTTTCATGTATTTGTTCTTGTATAAAGACCTGCCTTTTCTTAAAATCTGATCTGCAACTGCACCTGCATTATAGACTTTTTGGTGGTATTTATCAGTTAAAAAAAAATAGCTATGGATTAGATTGAGATTTACAACTGCACCTAAAAAGAATATTCAGGTTGTTCTTAAACTTTATAAGCTTCACAGAAACAATCACCTTATTTGGCATGTGTATTGCTTAAAAGCATTGTAGGGTGAAAAAGTCCTTTGACAAAGCATAATTCTCCTTTTCTGAAGAATACAACAGCTTGCTAGTTCAGAATTGTATAATCTATATCATCATGCTGCCATCTAAATCTATGTACAAGTGCATGGTATTTAGTATTGCTAATAAATTAACTCATATTAAAAGTATTAGTTTACAGTCACAACCATTTGTTACAAAGCTTCTAGCTTGTAAATGTGTACCTTAATGCTGTATCTGGTTCCTCTTGGAGAAGTTTAAGTATATTTGTTTACCAAAGACTCCTCTGAGATATCTAATACTCATGTTTTGTCACCAGCAAATATTAAGAAGATATTTCCCTCTCAAGAACAAGGAAACAGACTAAACTGAAGTGTAAATCAATTCTTCCTTGATATTTCAAAATATCTTTTTCCCTGACTTCCTTTCTTTTTGCAGGCCACAGTCTTTCTTGAAATCCAATAGTTCTACAGACTGACTGAAGAAATATATTTCTGCTCTCACTAACTGTGTCACCAAGACGTACCAAAGGAAACTTTTATGAACAATCATCCAGAGGCATGGAAACTTCTACACACAAAGGCAAACTTCTATGTAATTTTTTGCATAAATTTCCTTATGGTATAGACAGAGAGACATTTCTGAAGTAAAAGTCCTTGGATAAAACCATGCCAAATTAGTCTTGGCAGGAAATCTAAACAGGAAAATTGAGTAAATAAGTGTATCTCTAAATCAGTACTGAGTGACCAGATCTTTACAGGCTGCTACCAAAATCAGCGATGTACTAAGATAGCCCCAACACATTTGTACCTACTATATATTTTCAGTGGAGATATAAAGCACTGGATTGTGTCTTATATATCTTTTTCAAAAATATATTTTAGAACTAGAATAACAAAAAAGCATTTTCCTAATTTAAACATACCCTCCTATTATAACATCTGAAATCCAAGCCATATTACATAAACTTTGTGTTTGCAAAAATACAGAAAAGAAGAAAACAAACTACCTAAATTTTCATGTTGCAAAGTTTGAATCAGTCATTAAGTGACAGAAACTGGGAAGGCTGAAGGAGCATAATAAACATCACACACATTTCTGTGACCAGTTCTTGAGGTTCTCTGGAAAATTCCAGAGAAACAAAACTAGAAGAGCAAATCAGTTACTAGGATAAAATAAAATGGTAATTGCTGTGCTCAAGGACACATTGTGTTTTTAGGTATCTCCTATCTGATATTTTAAGGCTGAAAATTTTTTAAAGTAATTTCTTTAATTTAAAACTAATTAGTTTAAAAAATCAATTTAATCTAGTCTTACATTTACAACAAATTATCAATTTTTATTTACAAAATGAAATGAAAAAATGATCCTGACCTACTATGGAGTTAAGTCAAAATTTTAGTCATTAACAGCATTTGCATTTTGGCCAAAATCTGAGTAATAGTCAATATTTCTTTTGTCCTCCACAGAGGCTTCCTTATCCTAAAACCCATGAGAAACGAGTTAGCAAATGTATAAAAAGATATGCTTTAGCAACTTCCAAAATGCACCCCCATAAACAAATAAAAAAACTTCCACAAATCCTCGTGAGTATGAGGGTGATTTTGTTTTTAGTTTGGGTTTTTTCAATATTTTTCTATTTTTCATTGCAAACTGCAAACCAGATATGACTGAATAAAAATCAAATACTTTGAAGATAAACTGGAAATAATCTTTTCTAATTCCTTTCTACTTACAGCTACAGTTAACTTCTGCAAGTTTTCACAAGTTTAGCTGATCTTGCTAGCAAAATGAAACCCTTAGTAGCTATAAATGTATTTCTCTAAACGTCTTAAAACAGTAGAATTTATATATGTTAGGATTTATATATGTTAGGATTTATATTGAGACCGAACAACATTGAAATATTTTCACTTTATGTATTTAAACTGAATCCTTATTTTGTTCAAGTCAAATCAAGCCCCCAGAAATTTTAATAAAAGCATGATTAGTTATTTTAGTCAAATTAGAAAAAAGCAAGTCTTTATTTGACAAGACTTTCAATGTATTTATCTGCCCCAGTGACAGTAACACCTCAGGCTTGGTACACATTTTCTAAGTCATTGCTATTCAAATTAGGTCCATTTCCTGGGCTATTTCAATTCAATTAATGGCTCTCAGCTGGTGTAAAACTAATATCTCAAGGTTGGCATATGATTTCCTTTTCTTTTAATTGCCTTTTCAATGTGTCCTAATGGGAGAGGTAAGGGAGACACGAACAATTTCTAGAATTTCCTCTAAGACTGTAAAGGCAGGAGCTTCTGAAAAGATAAAATTTACACAAGAGGAAAGTAGGAGTGAGAGATACCTGAATTATGAGAAATGACCACTCAGTGTTGTGACTGTTGAAAGAGATGAGCCACAGGGCACAGGTAATTATTTTTTTCATGGAAAAAAAAAAAACAACACACTTATTTCATAGTTAAATATCTCAACTGATCATATCAACCCTTATGGAAAATCTGTGCTTTTTTTAACGTGAAGTAACCACTTAGCTTCCTAACCTGATCCACAGAAGTAACTCACAAATAAATAAATAAATTTAGATTGATAATTTCATTTTACTTACATTGCACAGACTCTGAGGAATGTGCATTATACTTCTGGCATGGAAGGAGTCTTCACATTTTAAAAGACAAATCATATCGGAAATTTTGTGTCCAACATTGTATCTGATGGAAATGACACAGGAGGTATTATTTCAGTCACATTGGCCTGCATGCCAATAAATTATCCTTTTTGCTGAGAAGAGTAATGGGAAGAGAAAACTTCTCAGACCCTACTTTCTCTTCTGACTAAGGAACAATATGCATACCTGCATGAAAAAATGCATCATTTTCAAAAAATATGAAAAATTTCCAGCACTTAAAAATATTTCAATATTGGTGGTCCATTCTCCACATTCCTCTGGAGGATGAAAGGAAAAGAGACTAACTCATTTAACACACTTCTTTATCTTTCAAATCAAGACCTGAAACTACATCAGAAAACAATATTAGTCAACTTCTACAATTACAAAAGGCAAAATAAAATTAAAAATCTTTTTCACCATACAGAATTTTTTCCTCAACCTCACACCATGTATCCACTGCCAGGCAAGCCAGTCAAAATTCCAACACTCTGTAGTCTTTATTTCTTTGCTAAATTGGTTGGGAAAGTTCATTTCTTGACATTCTTTAAAAGCATGAGAACTAGGTAGGGCTTCCCCACTTATTCTGGAAATTCAAGAACTGCCTGGAGTCAAACTAGTTATTAATTGTTACATAAATTGAGATAAGTTTTTTAAATGGATTTTTTTTTTATTAAAGCCAGAAAAATGAATCATCACTTTGGAGATCACAGTCCTCTTAAGTGTCTTGGACCAAGATCAGAGACTTAAATAGAAATCTTGTACAACTCTATGTCTGTGATAAGGATCTCTTTCTCTCACTTTTGCATACATGCAGAAGTACATGCACAAGAGAATCAGAAATATTTAGGTTAATTTTTGCAGAGGATAATGATTAATTCTCATGGGGGATAGAAAAAAAAAAAAACAAAAAAACCACCAAACTTTTCATAGAGAGAGGAAGCAAGTCACAGGGTGCCTGGCTCCAGAAAGTCAGTGACACTTTCAGTTCCTCAGAACATGGTACACTTTGCATACTTGTCTTTATGATCAGACTTTATTCACTTTTCAAAGGAAAAAAGCAAGTCCTGTGAAAGTGTTATAGGATGTGATGCTGCATTCCTAATGCATTTTTGTAACAAATATGGTATTAAGACAGTATAAATACATTTGCTGAGAGTCAGAGCTTACTTGCATTATTTTGGAAGGAAATATTTGAGACAAGGATGAATTTAAATCTTTCCTAGTTTTCCATCTTGCTTTGACAGAGCTACTGCTTACTTTCATATTCCTAGTCTTAGTGGCCCTGCCTGCAAAACATCTCAAAGGATGAAGATATTTCCTAGAAACAATTTATATTAAAACTGCTTATCCTTCTTCCCAATCAGGAGAAATATCATCATGAGTTTCATCTTTCAATGGGGACATTGTATCAGTAGCCTCATTAGCAAAACTGTTTAGCAAAGCAATAAAATAATGCCAGGCTCTACTCTTTACAGCTTCTAATTAGAAAACCCATTACATCTCATGAGCAATTTATAGCTCATCAGTCTCAAAACACAAAGGAAATAAATTATAAGAGAAGGATGAGCACAGAATGATGCCTACAAGTCTGATCTTCAAGACACTAAACAAAGTAATATTTGTAATAATAACAGAGGGCACTGAATATTAATGGATGATCTCAGTGTGCTTGATATAGAATACTCCACACAAATAAGAATCGCTAATACTTCTGTACTTTTTTATTAATACCCTCATTGCCTGATGTTCTTGTTTACTTATGTTGTCTAACCGCACACACCGATATTTAAAGTATGTAGCTGATGACCTTCTCTGAGATAGGGATGTGCTGTTAGCCCTGTTTTGCAGACAAGAAATTGAGGTGCAGAAACCATGTTGTCTGAAATGCTGGAGAGAGCTATGAACCTTTAGAAATAAATACTGATCCTAGTTCTGTTTCTCCTAAACTTTGTACTCCATCATCATACAAAGCACAAATGGAATAAAGGTAATACAAATAAATTCTAAGCATTCATGTATTGTCTAGAAATGGTGCCTTCTGGTCTCAAAACCAATATGAAACATGAAGGCACTGGAGGGCATGACATTCTTTGCAGATGAATTTTAAAGGCTTATCTTAGTCCAAAAAAGGTTTATGTAGTTACTGCTATAGAGTCTTAGCAAATTTACCCTTCATTCTTGTGTTAAAGAAGTGGAAAACCAAAACATATAAAAAGTGACACAGATGTTCAGTTTTCCAGTGTTCTACGGTAATGATTTGTTTTTTTTAATAACACATTTTTTATTTCGACAATATCACAACCAGTTTAGAATGGCATTTATTTTTGTAAAAAAAATAAAGCAAAGAAGTAAAGCATTGAATCACCAAAGATTATTCCAAGGTACAGAAAGAAGACTGAATAAAGCTAGAGGCCCAATAAACACATAAGTAGGCACATATAGCAAATTCTCAAGATACAGTGATCTTACGACATTACAGCGATTTGTAAAACAAAGTTTTAAACACATTTCCTAAACGTATACTAGATACTTGAAAATTCAAAAGTGACTGAATTAAAAAAAAAAACAAAAAAAACAACAAACCAAACAAACCCAAGAAAAGATTAAATCTTTTAGCAAGGAAAAGATGAAATGCGAAGGTATTTTGAAATTTCTGAAAAACCCTACGCCTATGCACAGAGAAATGTGGATTCTAATTCTATAAAGATTCCATGCCTACTAAAACTTAGTTAAAATAGTTGCTTACTTGTATGGGAAAGCCCAATAGGATCACAAGCAAGAAGACTAGATATTTAAGGTCTAATATAATTAAGATATTTAAGAAACTTAAATGAACTTCTAAAGGTCAAAAATAAAAATTTAAAAAAAAAAGTTTTAATGATTTCTCAGTTACATTTCTGACTTAGAACTTTCAGCCTTTAGAGATTTCTCAATTTTACTTTCTTTGAATCATAGGGATGTATCCAAATTGTCTGTGAGTGAGTGCATTTTCCAGATCACAGCTGAAGACAATAATTAAGTCTTCTGCTTAAACCCCCAGGCAGGCTCACAAAAGAGCAGGGCCCTTGGCTTCATTTTAAGGAAGGGAAGCAAAAGAAAGTGAATAGGTTGATTAGCAGAAGTGAGAAATTGGTTATACATACAGCAGCATGATCCAATTACAATAGACGTTTACAATGAAACTTGCAGGGCTAAGGAAATAGCATTAGGAAATGGCATTAATATAATTTGGTTCTTTTTGAGGTTATACTTCTGTATATTCCAGCTTAGCTTTGCAGAAAGAAATCCAGTTTGCATGCTGCAAGACCAAGCCATAACACATACCAAAGGACAGTATTTGGAAAGGATTAGGACAGGCATTACAGAAGTGCTCTTTTGATGAAAACTGAAATGCTAAATATTATGATATGGATCAAGGAAGATTCTGTTTTAAAGAGCTAGAATCTCATTTGAAAAAGACTACAAGATAAAATTCTGAGGGACTATGCCCAGCAATTGGAAAGTAAATCCTTCACCTGCAATTTATCTTCAAGAACAAATTTTAAACTGGTCTATTAAAAAGAAAACAAACAAGCAAACATGAATGAGTAATTAAAATGGTGGGGGCGGGTATATTTTAAAACTATTATTAAATTACTATTCAAAAACTACCAAAATAAAAAAAATCTGCATGAAAATTAAAATAACCATAAGATGTCTATGGCTTTTCTATAGGAAAAGAGTCATAGTCTTAATATTTTTAATTATTTTATCCAAGAGTAGTTTGTTTTAAGGGATAAGTGATTCAACAACAAAATTTTGTACATGAAGTAGAAATTGACCTAAACATGCAATCAAATGTGTCTCATCAATTCACACTGAAATTCACATAAAAAAATCTCTGATGGTGTGAAGCAAGTGTCTCTATGTAGTTCATAAAGGATTTCATTACTGTGTTAGGAGAACTGAAGGTCTTTGAACTCTTTTGCCAGGGCAGGAGCATTTCAACCTAAAGCTGAGGCATGTGATAGATTCTAGTATCCATGGTTAAGGTTTAAATTATGTTTATTTACTCTACTTGCTTGTTTTCCAAGACTGAACCTGGATTATTCAATGGAAGGGAATTAAGAGTAAGGTTATTTATGCTGGTTGCATCTGTAACTCCTTTTACACTATGCAGCACACCTTGTAACCTCAGCTCAGCTGTAGAGAACACCAGATATCTGTAGTTTGTGTGTGCGCTTAGGTGGTTCCTATGTAGGAACTGAGATGCCTGGTGGATAAAGGGGTAATTAGTGCCCACCTGTTTCTCATTGCACTAAGATTTTGTGAAATACATAGCTTCTGAACTGGGAGCTGGGTGGAGAGATTAAATAATATGGATGTACATAGACACCATCTGAATGCCAAACTCAAGGTCAAAACAAGATTTATGCCTGTTATTCTTATAAAAATACACACATGCAACAGATTTCTTTTATAGAGTACCTCATAAATACTGATTTATACTACTGGAATCACACATAAAGCATCTGTGCCGTGCCCATCAGATGCTTCTTCCAATATTTTGATTGGCAATTACCTCTAATTGCTGAAATCCACAGATAAAAACTCAGACCAAAAAAACAGCTGCAAACCTTAGAAAAATACAGAATAGCCCTAAATACACAAATCCTAACACCAAATCTACTTTTAGTTAAAAACAGTGTTTTAATGCTCTTCTGACTCCAGAGAGAAATTGATAAATGCTTTAAAATGCAAAAACCAAAATATGAAGTTAAGGAAAAAAGTGCTCTTCATCTGGGAGACTATAATCCTGATTCTTCAATACACTACTGACAATATTTCAGCTAATAATTTCTGAGGGTTTTGTGTAACAACTTTAGAACCATCTCAATATATTGTTTTTCATCTAATAGGAGAAAAAAAATGAGGACATAAAAATCAAAGAATCATCAAATGGTTTATGTCAGAAGGGACCATAAAGATCATCTGGTTTCCAACTTCCATGGACTTTCAACTAGACCAGGTTGCTCAAAGCCCCATCCCACCTGGCCCTGAACACTTCCAGGGCTGGGGCATCTACAATTTCTCTGGGCAATCTGTTCCAGTCGCTCACCATCCTCACAGTAAAGAATTTCTTTCTGATGTATGATCTAAATCAACTCTCTTTCTGTTTAAAGCCATTACCTTTTATCCTGTCTCTTAACCTAAAGGAACAGTAAGTGCCACAGCTAAGTATACAGATGATTCCCTTCCCTTGCCACAACACATCTGTTTTTTCTATAAACTTGACTGTATTTTTCCTGAGTATTCAATTACCATGATTTATAAAAGATAGAGAGATCACTTCATTCTTACATTCTTACATTCTGCTTTCAGATAATCCCAACACCTTATCTGAGCAGTGTAAGAGTCCCATCAATTATTATGCTAATGTATAATTTTCCTCACTTTCAGAATAACAAAATTTTATTGTCCTTATTCATGCTGAACAACCATTGAAGCTATTCCAAAATTAGTATATTATTCAATATGATCCACACTGTTTCAAAAAACACCCTGAATCCTAGTAGAAAACATTTTATAAGAGAAGCAGCACCTGCATCTTAAAAGAACATTCAGTAGTATCCCTGATCTAAATAGTCATAATAATATTTTTACTACAATATTTTTAAAACTAATTTGCTGCTTGTAGAATTTAAAGTAATTTCTCCTGCAAAAAGCCAATCTGCTTTGTGCATTTTCTGTGGCAGTGTTTTGGCTCAGCTTGTCAGGAGAGTTAATTGACATTCCAAAATGCCTGTACTTCATCAAAATAAAAACACAAGTATGGAACACTTGCCTTCTGGGATTTCGTACTACATTCAGAAAGAGAGACCACAGACTTATAGGAAGATTCTAATCTGGTGGATGCCAGTGCAGAAACTCAGAGGAAAAAGTAAACTTTGTCCAAACCTTATAATTTATATGCTGATCTAGCAAGAGAAAAAAAAAAAATTATCTAGCCATTCTGTATTCTTACTGTAAACTTCCATTTTCCTTTCTACTAAGAAGCTTCTTTCATGTAAATCACCACTGGAGTGCCAAGTTTAGTATCAATACAGATTTCACTTCTACTAATCAGAATTATGTATAGCTTTGTATTTTTAAAAATAATTTCAACTTCAGGCCAAAAGACAATTCAGCATCAACCTTCAGCCAACTACTGCAATTACCACTTACAAAGAGTTCAGCAAGAGAATATACTGTAGTAGCTGTTGTAGAATTATGCATGACAGATTGCCACTCCAAATTAACAAACTTTGTGAACTATAGTAACTTCCTTTGCAGAACAACTGATTTAAATTCAGCAAAAGATACAAATGAGCCTCTGGCTGAAGCCCAAGTGCCAACTTTACTGTAAATCTCCAGCTGTTATTGTACAATCATAATGCTGAAGCCATAATTACCAATTCCAGTACAGGATGCTAACTTGTTCAGCTGCTTCCATTATAAGATTTCTACTTGTGAGTTTTTTGTCCTAATCTCACCCATGGATTTCACCATCTATGGTTTGATGTTCTTGCTAGTGTTTATCTCCTACTGAATTTCTAACAAAAAAAAAAAAATTCCCTTATTTTGTGTCCATGAGATAGAAATAATACACCGCATAGCAATGAACTAGTTTGCTGTTTTAAGTCTTTCCTTCTTTAATATGAGGTCTTTGCATAGTTTGGAGACCTAGCCTCGAAAAACCTACACACTTAGTTTTTACCTTATTTTTTTTTTTAAATTTAATTCTAAGACTTTTTTAAAAATATCACATTTCAATCAATTAGCAGAGTCTAATCAAAACTGAGTTTTAAAAATTAACTTCATATAACTTGTTAAAGAGGAGAAGTGAGGTAATTTTTTTTATTTGAAATTTTAACACATAGCTTGAGATTAAAGGAAGTCACTCGTCATACACTTGGTAATGAATAGAATATAAATTGTTTGGTTTTGTGCAATTATTTCCTGAGGATGCTCTTAAAGTCAACAAGGCTTTCAACTAATGTTAGCATTACTTATCACTCTTGGATGGAGGCCAGTGTCAAAACATAGTCCTTGTTATGGTATAATCAATGCTTCCATTTCATTTCCTCAAATAATAAATTTCCAGCTGCTTTGGAGTAGAATGTTAGCAAAAATTCAAGAATATAATCCATAAGATGATGAAATGAGGTACTTATTTTGCACCTAAAAAGGAGAATGATTGTTCTACATGCCTATTTTAAAGGATTAATTGAATTAACCATGTATTGAATATCTCTAAGCAAAAAAAAAAAAAAGTAACATATATTTCTTTCACTGCCTAAAAAGGGAAAGAGAAAAAGGATATTTTTTATTCTAAAATGTTTTAGTAAACTGTACTATTTCATTAAAATGCTTGTAGCACTTGCATCTCTTTACCTTCTTTTACCTTATTTTAACTTAATACTCCCCCAATACAGGTAATGCTGTGGCCATGCTGGTTCCTAAAACTGATGGAAGTTCAGCAGGTTCTGAGAAATTGATCTGACAATTCAAAAACCCATGAAGTTTTAGTCACTGAGAGAGGGATTTCAGAACTATATAAAAGAAATGGAAGTTTAGGTCACAACACCAGATGGACAGGGAAGTAATGGACAGGGACTGATAAAATAAAACCCCAAATATCACTCTGTAAAGACATTTTCAAAGCTGAAAATTTCATTGTTGGAGACAAGTTGTTTCTGAAATTAGAGGTTATAACATAATATATTTATTATGACAACAAATGCTGTAAAGTACAAAACCAAAAAGCATGCTTACTATCTGGAATAAAACACTCCAGCTCTTAAAATCGACTAAGCACGTCATATAAATGTCTTCATACAAAAAATGCTGCTTATTATGAACCACTAAAATTCAACTTAGTTCTTTCTGAAAGCAAGAAAATGCAAAGCTTGTTTCGAATGGAGAGGGACAATATTTTAAATGAAATCATTATATTTGCTTGTAGTGGCTATCAGAAGCTGTGAAGGAACAAGCAATTTTTCCCTTTAAGAGAGCAATGGTATCCTAATAAGACACTGTCATGATAATTATTCCATAACTTATCTTTTGAATTTCACTCCAGCTAGTCGAGATGAGATTCATTCTTATTTTTTTTCAACATAAACTTTGAAATATTCATTAATTTTCTCTATTGTGATGTCAGATACAATATTGTGAGCAGTGTTCCAAAATGTAGAGTATTTATGAACAGTTAGAAAGCAATTTTCTTTCTTTGCTCAGGGACTTTTATTCTTCCTGATAGAGAAGAGAAAAAAACCCTCTATCTACCACAACCCCACTTCTAACACAATATAATTCTGACAAATTACATAAATAGGTAGAAGAATTATTTTTTCTAAACTATCTCATGAAACTCAGGGAGTAAGCCTCTATGACTTTGTCACAGATGTCATCAAAACCAAAACTGGTTCAGAACTTCTCACCTATGATCTGTAACAGGCAGTCTTTAGGTTTGGGGAATTTGGGGAATTTTATTGATATTTATTTTTGTAGATTATTAATTACTTGACTAATGATTTCATATGATTTTATATGATTTCATTACAAATATCTTTAAAGTAAGAAACACCATGCAAGAAAAAAAAGGACTCTGAAAGCAAAACTGACCATATAAAGCTAGATTATAACAATTCTGTTTTATTTCAAGATAATATTTCAAGATTCTACATCTAATGGGTAAAATTTAATTTTAATTTAACTTATATTTCTGGAATTTACACATTCAAACTTTAGGACACCAACTTCTGTTTCAGAATAAATACCTTGAGAACCTTTCTTATATTCATTTTGAACGTGTTATCCTTAAAGTTGTGATCTGATCATTACCCTCAACACTTTTGAGATTCACCTGATGTGAAACAGGAAAAAAAGAGTGTAATTACTAATCAGCTGGGAATAATTAAAATTTTGAATGGTTAAAACTGCAATGCTTTCATTACTTTTCTTGTTCTCTTTTGCTTCTAAAAATTACTTGTTTGTACACTTGTCCTCCTAGTTAGGGCTCATGTGCAATCTTGGTGAGATTGCACTGTGATTGTCCAGCTCATTAGTGAAGAAATTAAACAACACTGTGCTCATTACTGACACCATGACTTCACCAGAAGAAAGTGGTCTCCACTGGTCACAACCCTTAGACTCCCCCCCACCCAGTTTAGCCAGTTTTCAGGCCACCTCACTGTTCTTTTAGGCTGTACATCATCCATCAAGAATATGTGATGGGAGACTAAAGGCAAGACTAAAAACAATAATTGTCCTCATCCACTAAGCATGACACTTTGTTGTAAAAGACAATCAGCTTGGGCAGGCATGATTTCCCCTACAAAAATCCATTCTGACAACTTCCAACATCATTAGACTTGTAATTTTACTACATGAATATTCTTAGCTTTTAATGCATTGAGTCTTTGGATATGAAGTATCTCTTAACTTACACACTTGTTTACAATGGTTTTTGTGAGAATATGTCTTTTGCCTACCAAAGGCCTCAGAGTGAGGATATTACACTGCTAGACTTGTAAGAAATACATTTAAAATTATCTCAGCATCCCTCAAGTCCAGGCTAGAAAACTATCAGTATTTTGGGGAGATAAAATTATGTTAATGGATTTTGTTTGTGTTTAATATTTTCTGTGGATACTTTTCTGCCAGAATGACTCATCTTTTTGCCTCTTAGTTTTACCTATGCAACCTAGTCCTAAAGTTTATACAGATGAGCAAAAACTAAGGTGTTCCTCAAGATTATAAAATGTTGTGCAAAGGATAAATATTCTCCAAAAATAAATATAAGCAAATTCATGCACAAAGAGATAAAGACAGAGTTTTTTTTCCCCTTTTCAAGTCACTTGCAAGTCGTGTGCTTTTACTTTGTTGTGTTGGATCAGATTTTCTATGGAAATAGTAATTTTTTTTTAAACATGTATTATTTCTTTAACTGCTTAGCTTGTGTAGACTGCAACTTAATTAATTCAAAGTTGTTCAGGAAATAAAAAGCCATTCCTCAGCATAAGATGCCCCTACAGTTAAAACAGCTCAAACTAAAAACATTTTACATGAGAAGCAGATACGAAATGTTATGAACATCAAACTGAGATGCCACAGGGTTTCACTGACATTTTCCACAGCAGAACACAGATGTATTACATGAAGGAAAAAAATACACAGATGTATTACTTGGAAAACTGAAAATGCAATTGAGGCCAAAACCAACAAACAATCCCCAGAAAAACAGTTCCAACTTCAATAACTTTCCCACATCCATCTGAAGGAGTGTTCCCAAATCAAATTCGGTTCCTCAGGCTGGTATAAAACTGGGTGGATATAGGCCTCTCATGACTTGATTAATGAACAATAATCAACCAAATAAAAAGGCTTGGGTAATATTCACTTAGATTTTTCAGTGTAAAAAGCAGAGATTCTCCTTGACTGAGCAACAAGTCTCACCAATAATAACAGGAATCGAGGCTGACATGAAAAGGCGATGTTCAAAAGATAAAATTGTTCAACTGAATGATCCCCAGACAGATTCCACTGAAGTATGGCAAATCAAGAACAAAATCATGAATCATGGAAGTTCTTATCAGCTGTCAGCAAAGAGTGAGCACAGCCAACTTACTTTCAGAGTGGTAGTCCCTCCAGAGATTACCAACAAATATAGAAGTGACTTGTCCTTTGGCAAAGCTTGTGATAAAGAAAACCTTATATCTTTGTTCATACCAATAAAAGTGACACTATTGGAGTGACATCGTGTTGAGAGCCAAAATGACTTAAGAACTCCTTTATGACTGTCCTAGTTCTCAAAACCAGGACAATGCCATAATAGTGACTTTATCTTTAGTGACAGGTGAGTGATCCCAAAGGGCAAGGCTTGAAGAGCAGGTATCAGAAAAATTAACTGGGAAGCATTTCAAGTTTTATCTGAGTGGATTGTGACATGTAGCTACAGAAACAAGTATTGCATTTCATCCTATTCAATAACCCTGGCAGATTCTTTGGGTACCTTTGTGATTTTTTTGCTATTACAAAAAAGTGTGCAATGACATCGCCTAAATGGAGTTTCTGTCCATTATATATGTACTCCAGTAGTAGTGCAAGCTTGAACTAATTCTGACTGCATGGCAGAGGGGTATCTCACAGAGCAGAAAAGAGAGTAGATATAGCAAATCTGGCCTTGAAATTTTGGGAAAACATGTCTGAGTGTAATGTGGGGGAATATGCTCCTCTATCCAATGCCAAAATCAACAAAACCTGTCAGGCCCTTACAAGTGAGTATGAGCACCTTGCAAGGAAGAAAGGCTTTGAAAACTACAGGCCTGGCAGTCTCGCATCAGTTCCTAGCAAGATTATGTGGGAGAAGTCCCTAAAAATTATTACAATGTAGATATGAAAAAAGGCAGCTGGGACAAAATGAGCATGGGGTTCATAGAGGCAAGGAGCACTGACTTGTGGTCTTGCAAAAAAAGAAGCCTGTCTCAGTGCACACAAAGAGTTTATGTTCTTCCTCAACTTCATGAAGGCTTTTGATGTGATCTCCTATGCTGCATCCTTATAACTTGATCAGAGAGAGGAGCTCAACAAAGACACTGTCTCAGAAAAAGAATTCAATATTGTCACAAAGGTGCCTACGGCCCAAATATAAACCTAAATATATGCAATGATTTGGCTGAAATTAGCAAATGTTAATTCTATTAAGCGGATTATATACACTCAGAGAAACAGTGATGAAAGAAATATATTTTAGATTTGCTTTTGTCAAGATTGATACAGGTTTTGAAATAAAATAATGTAAAATAAAGCTCTCTAAATATTTACAAGGATATTCAGTCTCTTGAGTAAAAATCTGGAGGAAAAAATACCTGAAAGAAATCCCACTTTGAACCCCATCTACAATTTCTTAATTCATATGCAATCACATGTTTTAAAACACAAGATAAACACAAAGCTTTCAGAGTTTCCCGTGTTCAGTAAGAAGTTCATATATATTCACTATTTCTGGTTTTCTTGACATTTTCCCAAAGACTTTTAACTCAGTTATTAAATTCTGTGTTCTCTAAGGATATCTCTGGAAAACACATGCTAATTTCAGTGAATACATTTTCAACCTTACTAACTAAAAAGAAAAAAAACCCAAAGTAATCCCCTCTACTTTAAGGGACAATGGGTTACTTTTTATGTTTAATTTAACAAAGAGAAAACTGGAATATTTTTTTAGCCCTTAAGAACTGTATGTGCAAATGAAAAAGATTAATAAACCCAGGAATACATACATACATTCTCCAGAAAACACCAAGAACCACTTTTATTGTTATATGACAAGTTAATTAGACTGTACTTTGATTATTTCCATTCCAAATTGCAGTTGTATGGATGCAGTAGCATGATGCGTCATTTTAAATTCTCACATGCAGCGAAGCCATTTGATGAAAATACAGAACTTTCTTCTCTGGATAAACATAGAATTGGGGAGTAGGAACCTATAGTTCTGCGGACACCACTAACTAGGTACAGTAAAAAGGGCAAGGCAGGAGGAGGAGGGCAAGGGAAACAGCACATTTTGAGTAGCCTTTTCATTTACACAACTTCTACACAAAAGAAAATATTCATTTTAGTCAAACCTCGGTTTTTCACTACTACCTTTCGAAAAAAAAATTTATACTGTCAGGAGTAAATGTCACTAGAAGTTTTCTTTTGTTTTTAAGAATTAACATACATTTGTTTTCCAACTGACTTAAGTCTAAGTATTTTAGCATTTACTTCAAATATTCATGGTTTCAATGAAGCAATCACAAGATAAAAGGCAGTATTTCAACCTATAAACAAAGTTCAATACCATTCTCTTGAACAAGCCAGTTTAAAATCCGCATTTAACACTACATAAATTATCTTATTTGGGCATCCAGGTATGCAGCAGGCAAGTGGTCATCCATAAGCTTATATGAGCTTTACACTAGCAAATCTAGCCACTCTCACTTAAATTGCAGCAGCTGAGAGCTCAGCTCAGCCTACTCAACAGACTGCTGGGCACTCTAAGCAGCAGTAATCCTCTGTCAGAATCAGAGGTGAATGCTGCCCTCTCAATGAACATTTTTGTCACTTTCAGATCGAGCTTACTAAAAGATAGCACCAGCGAATGTGCAAGAATTCCAGTCATGCCTCTCAGCCATAGCACAGCACACCCACTGCTGTAGCTCACTGCTAACAACACTGGCCTTCCTACCTCACTCTGCTCTGTGCTGGAGTGGGAGAACAGTGAAGGCCTGACCTCCTGAGCCGAGAGCCTCCATAGAGGCCCCTCAGAGACCATTCCACAAACCATGTTCTGCAGTGCGGAGGAAATAAACCGGTCCTGTAAAGTTACTACTGAATATCTTGCAGGTCATATCAGGAGTTAATCAAACAATGTCACTAAAATGGATGTGTTCTTTTATAGGGGAATGAGTGCAGGCTTAATGAACTAACTGTCCTTCTAGAAAATAAGCAGTGAGTTGTTGATTTCACAGAATATTTTATCTGCAGTATACATCAAACTTAAATCATTATTACTTCCATGGAAAAGGCAGACACAAGCATTCCTGTCTGTATTACCCAAAGTAAACACTAATAGCCGGTGAGCAGGATAGTTGCTCAGAATCTGCTGTCAGTATTGAATAGGTCACTACTGACTGTGATGAGAGCTCAGAAAACCTAGCTTACTTTGAAATTTCAAGAGCACCCTGGGCACTTTTGCAAGTGCTAAAACAATTCATGTCACATGCAGATCCCCTGCAACTGTAGAAGTACCCTGCAGAGCCATTACAAAACCCTACTGCTAAGCTGGTTACAGCTTCAGAGATTTCTTCCATCATTCCCTTGTGGCTTTCCCATTTGCTCAACTTAAGCACAGCTACTGAGCAAGTTGGCATAAGACTGGAAAGTGAACCTAGTTCAAAAGTGCTACAAGATGAGAATAAAGTCTGTGTAAATACCACTTTTTTGTCTAAGTGACAAGTGCCTTAATACATATAAGTAGACCTGGAACTCCAAAAATATTATACTTGAATTATTTTGTCCAGTTAATGATCAACTCTATTTTCTGCTGGCTTGAGGATATTTACTGACAAGTGGTGTTTTTTTCATGAGCCTCACAGGACTAGTGGGACCTTATGTTAGGCATCTGGTAGATTCTCCATCCCTTTTCTTTACAATAATTATGCATTAAATATGCATAAAATGCATTTGTGTGCATTTTTTCGTAAGATTTGTTAGCAGCTAAATGAAATTAGGACCCTACTCAAGTCTCATTACTATCCAAATCATTACTCTCACGTACAGTAGCAGGACATGGAACAATAATACACACTGTCCACTCACAAAAAAGAAATGGGAAAAATGCACACATCATGAGTAATGTTCTGCAGCCTTGAATGAAAACTGTGCTCCCTGCAAGGTTACTTAAATATTATAAAAGTTGTCATTACCTAGGGCAATACTGGTACTCTATTAAACACTGAAAAATCTTGACTTTATACAAAAAGAGGATGAAGAGACTACCTCAAGGATTTATTATTGAGTGAACTAATTAAAAAAATTGGGAAACTGTCATCTCATTTATGAATATACTCAAGACTTTTCTATATACATAGAAGACAAATTTCAACAGACAAAAATTTCCACAAAAGAATTCAGGGTCAACATACTTGTGATTCCTGTCAAATGTTGCAATATGCACATTAAATTTCTTTTCAGATGATTGACTGAAAACCAACATAACATTCTACTCTGATTATAGGAATCACTCTCATGGTAAAAAGATGATTTTTCCAGCATTTCAATTTTCTTTTTTTATTTCATTGACAATGATAATATAAACAGCATAACTGAATCAAAACAAAAGAGTTAAAATGACTTACACTGAATTTCACAGTACAAAATTTCTTGCTTTTCCTTTTTTTTCCTTGGTAAGTAATAACCTGATGCTATATGATAATTACATTTAAACAACATTTAAAAGGGTTTGCTTTGAAAGATTAGATCCTAGAGACACTACACAGTATAGCAGGATTTCCTCTACCTAATGAGCAGAATAAACTCAAACAAAAATTAAAAAAATAATGAAAAATAAAAGGAAATCATGATAGCTAGTGATAAAAAAGAACAAAACTACTCCTTATTTCATGGCATTTTGAACTTATCACCACTCTTGTTTTTCTGGACTTTTCATCAAATGAGAGTCAAATGTTCCATTCCCAGTGCTGAGGTCATTTGAAGTATAAAATATACATGTTTTGAATCTCCTTTCTTTAGGATAAAACATTTCTTTTAAGAAGTAAGCAATTTCAGAAAAAAAAAAAATTTTTGACATGAAGGGAGCTTTCACTGTTGAGATATTCTCAAAGCAAACCTCTACTGATTGCTAATCTAGGAGGTGTAAGAATTAAACTTCATCATTTGAGACTGAAGAGATCAATTTATATTAGCTGCAAATTAGGAAATAAAGATGAAAAATACCTACCTTTCTGGAATGGATTTCTTTCACATATAGTGGAAGTAGAAATTCAGATATTCCTTCAAGTCGTATTCCTTTTTTAGTGACTCTCAAATTTCCCATTCCATCCTACAATCAATAATATATATATATATTCACTTTAGGAAATAATCTTATCCAGAACAACCTAAAAAGAAGACAGTAGTCGGCTTAACCCCTAAAAAAGATGAGTGCTGTCCCACTGTCGCCAGCTCTCCTCATGATCTTGGGCAGGAGATCGATGGGCACATTTATAGCCAGAGCCTCACCTAGGGCTGAGGTATTTAACTGTGCAGCCTGATGGTGACCTGCATACTTTATTTCTTGGCTGCACCTAATCCCAGGGTACAACTGCGGATCAGCATTATTCCCTGTCTAGGGTGAAAATAGATCCTGAATTTTACAATTGCTAGATTAAAAAAACTAGTTAATTTTCTCTCTCTATATATATGTAACATTTGGTAAAGCAATTTATTCATTGTTATATCTTGAATCCAGTGGTTTTGCTTTTTCTAGTGATTAAAATACATAGGAAAATATCACGTAGGAAGAAAGAAAATGGTATGATAGTGGTTGCTTATCACTACTAAGAGCATGTTGCTGATGAACAGCTTCAAAAATGCTAATTTTGATTGTGTTTATTTATCAGAATAGAAATAAGAAAGGCACCATTGTAAAAGTCTGGATAAAACAAGTAAACCACATAATTCAATGTTCAATGAAATATAAGCATAGAAAAGTGGCATAATAGGGCTTCAGCTGCACTCTTACAGGAAAAAAAACCAACGAAACATGCTTGATACTCAAGAGACAAAAATATTTTGCACAGCAAGAGAAATTAGAGACTTTTTTTATCCTGAGAATCTTGTTACTATATTCCTGACAGAAAAGTAATTCTTCACTGTACAGCCAGTGGAATTTAACTTGATCCACTTAAGTGCAAAATAGGCACCTTTAATCCAATTTCTAATTACATATTTCAGAGCCATTGTTGACTCTAGTGTACTGGAACAGTGAGAACTTGCACTTTGCTCTGCTGGCTGAACTGTGAAGCAAGTAACCTCTGCCTGCTGGGTAAACATCTGGGTAACAGTCCTCGACTGCTATAGCTGTACTGTCAAATAACGCTTCTTAGGAAAGTGATGATATAGGTTAAAGTATTTATCTTAAATCAAGTAATGTTTATACAAATTTTTTTCACATAGAAAACTTCAGGTATTTGTAGGCTTTCTAACAAAAAGTGCAAAATGAAACAGCGATGCCTGTTTTTTAAAAGGAAATAAGATAAAGGAATTAGAGCTTGTTATGGAATGTGCAATCTGCATTAACAAAAATTAAGTCTCAATTTGATCAATCCCCTAGTAATAAAATATCAAATTTTAATAGTAAAGAATAATCTGGAAAAACACAACAAGCATGCTGTAGTTTTTGTTAGTGAATAAATACTCAACAAGAATTGTTTTATTGATTTATTGATATGGATATAAACATGTTTTCTAACTGAAAAGGCAAATTCAGTTTTTTTTTTTTTTTTACCTGCTTCTGTGGAATATTTGTAACTGACACACATAAAATATATTTAGAAAAAAAATAGGGAAGGAGGGAAAAGGAGGAAGTGAAAATTAAACACAAAATATTAAAAAATGTGAAGTCAAGATTTCAGAAAACTAGAAATGCTGAAATTAAAGTTGTCTAAAAAGCTTCCATCTACTCTCTCTTGCAAGTATGTTTAGGATAAAATTTTATATTTATATGTGATATTTACCCTCCTGAATCTCAGCTTATTCCACACAAGGTTGGCACAAACCTCAGTCATCAGCTACTCACTATTTTGTTTTCATGGTATTATTCTCTTTGCTCCTCATTTATTGTACTCTGTTAAAACTCTGCTTTAAAACAGTACTGCCAGTTTTCTTCTAGACTTGTGTTCTCATAAGTGTTTATTACTGAAGTTATGTAGTTCCTCCCAACTACTAATTAATTTTCAAAATACTTTCAGTAACTTTCTGGTACTGTTCTTGTGTTACTGACAGAGACCTAAAGCACAAAATCAATTTGTTCACCATTTTTTGATACTTACATTTTCTCTGTTTATTTTCAGCAGTGGAAAGTGAATTTGTATAGCAAGATTAAACTGTCAGAATCTCAGAAACAACGGAATGATGGGGCCTACTGTGTCCATAAGGGCTTTCATTTTTCTGAGTGACCTTTCTAAGTACTTATTCTTTAGTCCTTCAGCAGAGAGATATCCTTTTGGCATAATCCAACAGACTGAATGCAGACAGACTCTGCATAGACGGAAGCATTCTAGTTTCAGTAAAATTACATGATTCAACACAAGCAGACAGACACTACATTCTGGAGCCTAAGTCACAAAAGTTGCTATTAAACTGGAACAGGGTGACTGAAACCTCAATTCCTTGATAACAACAATAATCTTCTGGACAATAACTTCCTGAAGTGTGTAATGACCAATGTGAAATAAGGCCGAATAGTAAAATACAGAAAACAGTCAAACATTTACTACTACAACACGCTTAACAAAGATGACCTCATTCAAAAATTACTTCCCAGTATGTTTTTTTCCATCAATTACCCTCCCCATCAAATTTAAACAGGGGTTGGAATAAGAGGAGTTTCTTGTTTCATTGAGTTAGGACTATGCTGTTACAGAGACAAATTCAGGAGTTTTCAGAAATGACATAACTTGGTTAAAAAGTTATTAATGTTAAAAAGATTAATCAGAGGAAGGTACTTCTACTTATTTCCCAAATAAACTCCATAAAGTTTAGGTTTTCCAGGAAAATAAAACTCAGATTATCCTTTTGGTGTGATTTGATTTCATCCAAGTACAAAAAATAGACTTGAACGAACTATGCCAGTACTTAAAATTCACATTCAGGTACTGGGACTGACTGGGATGGAGGTTTTCTTTCATCATAGCAGCTGGTGTAACAGTGTGGAGTTCTGGCTAAAACTGTGCTCACAATGCACCAATGCTTTGGCTATTGCTGAACTGTGCTTCCACAGTGTCAAGCCTTTCTCTTTTTTTTCTCCCCTCTCTGCCCTCAATAAGCACAGTGGGGACAGCCAAGGAGTTGAGAGGGAACACTTCTAAGCCAAGTGATCCTAAGAGGCCAAAGGCATATTCCATACCTGTAACATTATGCTCAGCAAGTAAAGGTGGTGGCAGAGGAAGAAGGGGGCTGGAGGCATGGAGGGTTGGAGAGAACAAGGATTGTCTTTCAGAGTGGCCACTGCTCAAAGACAGAGTGGGCATCAGTCTGTACTAGGTTGTGAGTGATTATCTTTGCATCATTTTATTTCCTCTTCATTATAATTCAATATTTATTATTATTCTGTATCTTATACCATGTACAACTTTCCATGTTTCTCATTTAAGAATATGAAACAAACTAAGTGACCCTGCCTCACTTACTGTTTTTTTCCCCTCAGATACTAAGAAAAACAACCCCTTTACATCCATAAACATGTCTTATAGATATTGTAAAAAAACCAAACATCACTATCAATATTTTATGTTATTCTTAGAGTACATCACATTTCAGTTACTAAGACCAGAAATTCAAATAAGAAGCTATTAAAATATGAAAACCAAGCGTTTATTTTATGTTATTGTTTGTCTTACAACTGCAGCAATCTAAGGTAGAGTTTTACTGACTTTGAACACTAAAGTCAATGAAGTCCTAAACTACACTTACTATAAATCGGTGATAATGAGAGCATAACTTTGAATCAGAGCATAAAAGAACTCCCCAGAAAAATATTCTGGGAGGCAAACAATACTGACATTCAGAGTTCTTTCAAGCTTTGACCTGCTTATAAACAGGCAGAGATTTATGTTCTTCGATGATCCTGTAAATGATACCTAAGAAAACCAGAGATTAATTCACTGTCTTTAAACAGGCTGGATGATATTTTAAAAGATTAAGTTATTTCTTCACAATGTGCTGAGAATTCTGCGAGGATGCATTACTTACACAGCCTCTATTATTTCTGCCCAATAAACTCTTACAGCAGCATGTTTTATGATAACTACAAATAAAGTATATGCTAGAACTGTGAATACTTCTCAACAAGTCAGGAAGTTGGCTAAAACTACAATCTGCAGTAGCCTATCTACAGTCTAAACTACAACTAGTCATGGACTACACATATTGCTATCTAATGAAATATGTGGTGGTGTGCTTTCTTTCTTTTATCATTCTCTCTTTGTTTTTCTTCTTTCTTTCTTTTATTTGTTTAAACACTACGGCATTCTAAAAAAATAGAAGAGGACAAGGAATTCTACACAAATTGCTGATAATGCAGAAGTGCACAAGAACAAGCTTAGCTGTCTACACGGCAGAGCCAATCTTCTGTGACACAGATGACAACAACTGGAGACCTAGGACAGGATTCACTAGGCTGGCTTAGAAAATCTTTAAACTACAAAAATGGCAGTTTTGAAGCCAAGCTGTGGACTATTTAAATTAGAAATAACTTTTTGGAAGTCAGTAACTATATCTTATAAATCACTCCACCTAGATGAAATAACACGTCCTTGCATGAGATCAAACCTAGGCCTTTAATATTACAAAATTCTGCAAATCTATCAATAACATTGCTACATGAAAGACATTAAGGTGGAGAAAACATCTGCAATTCCTGTGTAAGATCACAGAATTCAAAATTCCTTGGTCTGGAGAAAAGAAGTTGAAAGGCATGATGCTCCAGGTCAGGAATAAAAACTCTCAGTAAGTGGGGTGAGAACAGAGTTCTGATAGACTCTCCAATAATTTGTCATGCATCTCATGAAGTGGGCAGTGAGAAGGCAGTAAAGGACTGCTAACTAAAATGCAGGTTTTTTCCTTAGGATCATGAACTTACATACAGTAGCACAGTGAAAAGTGAACTGAAGTGTTGGTTATTCTGAATTGGCTAAACTATTAATAAATAGTATTTTATATTTCAAGTTTGCATGGTATTTTTTTCTGACTTCCTTAATAATAACAACGTACACCAAATACGTGATTCTGTACTTTACAGCAGGAACAACCAAGTAGTTGGTGGGTCAGGAAATCCATTCTTATCAATAACATTCAAGGCTTTCAAAAGTTCTGATGTTAGATGTGATATCCTGCATGTTTTCTGAGTATATATTTAAACCCAAACTCTGTCTCCAAAACCTCACATTCTGAAGAAGGAATCATTACATAAAACAGAGAGGGGGAAAATGAGAATAACAGAAAAGTCAAGTTTAAAAAAAGTGCCTACATCCAGTGTCCTATAAATTAATAAGCATTCAATTTCTTTTGCCTTGTAGGCAGCATAGCACAAACTAAACATGTAATGGATTTTGGATGATGTAGCTGCACTGGTATGAAAAAGCACGGATGAAACATCTAAGCATACAAACATGCCATACCAATGAAAAAAAAGAGGATATGATATCAGAAGAAAGGTGACTGAACCAGTGTGGCAGTACTGAATTATACTGAAGATGGAAAAAGAATACTGAACTTGATAGGAGGGTACAAAAAGCAGGTAATGTAAAGGGACAGCGATGGGGATGATTAGGAAGATGAAACATATTAGCAGCTATGTTGTTGATAAAATGGAAGATGTACACAAAAGATTGGAAGGAAGATGACAAAGGAAATTATGTGTATTGTATTCACACATGCAAAAACCTGGATTTAATAAACAGAGCTGGAAAATAATTCCACTTGGAGAAAAATGGTGCTTAGATGTGATTATGGATGTACAACAGAAGGAATAACACTAGACAGCAAAAGTCTTGCATAAACAATATGGGTAGTGGTATAAGCAACAAAACCAGAGAGTATTTTCCTGGATTACTAGGAAAGGTAACTGAATTTCAATAGCCAAAAATAAAGGTAACATGACAGCAAGCTATTTACTGGAATGTAAAAATCTGGATTGATGGAAACACCTGCCTTCATCCATCTGCTGACAAAAACAGCTGACAATTCGTTGATATCAGGGTAAAGCTAGGGAAGAAATTACTATAGTACAGTGCAGCAGTGTTAAAAGAGAAATAAAGTAAGGAAAAAAATAACATGAAAAACCATTAAAAATAAAAAAAGTCAGACTACTATCCAAACTAACTGCAATTAAAATTCCCTGAATATATGTTACTTGAGAACAGTTTTTCAAAGCATGAAGCATGACCTGGTTCTTCAATTAGAAACTACCTATATTAATATTAAATTTATACCATCATGACAATAAGATGAAGCACCTATTTCATGTTTAAAGTTTTGATTTTAGTCCATGATAAGGGGAATTATGCTATTTTTCATTCAAACACAGGTGTGTCCTCTAATATCACCATTGTTAGACTGCTCACAATCATCTTTGAAAGCCTGTGGCAGTTAGAAGAGGTGCCTAAGAGCTGCAAGAAAGCAAATGTCACCCCAGTCTTCAAAAAGAGCAAGAAGAAGGACCTAAAGAACTACTGGCCAGTCAGCCTGATCTCAATCCCTGGAAAGGTGATGGAATGTCTCATTCTGGAGACCATCTCTATCCATGTGGGTGACAAGAAGGTGATCAGGAGCAGGGATTCACTAAGGGTAAATCATTGTTTTTATGTCTTCTACAAACAAAAAACTGCCTGCAGGGATGAGGGGAGAGCAGTGCATATTGTCTGCCTCGACTTCAGCAAGATTTTTGACAGTGGTCTCTCACAACATCCTCACAGGCAAACTCAGGAAGCGTGGACGGTGAGATGGTTTGAGAACTGGCTGATCCCAGAGTCACAATCAGTGGCCTCAGGGTCCAGTTGGAAGCCTGTCACTAGTGATGTCTCCCAAGGTTCAATACTGGGCACAGAATTGTTTAACTTAATCATTAATGACTTGATGAAGAGGCAGAGACATCCTCAGCAAGTTCACTGATGGCAAGTTCACTGATGGCACAAAGCTGGGAGGAGCAGCCAATACCCCAGAGTGCTGTGCAGCCCTTCAGAAGGGCCGTGACAGGCTGGAGAGATGGGCAGAGAGAAACATTCTGAAATTCAGCAAAGGCAAGTGCAGGGTTCTGCACCTGAGGAGGAATAGCCCTATGCACCAGCACAGGCTGGGGATTGACCAGCTGGAGAGCAGCTCCGTGGAAAAGGATCTCAGGGTCCTGGTGAAAACAAGCTGTCCAGTAGCATGCAGTATTGAGTGTTGGTGTGTTTATTTTGTCCACATAAATTGCACAGTTTATTTAATCCACTTCCCTGTGTTTGAGTCATGGTTGTAATTTCAGCACAAAATCTTCAAGATAATTTATTCATGCTGAAAATTTAATCATGCATTATTCTTTTATTTTGCTAGTAAGTGATTACCTGACTTCAGAAAGAAAAATTTAAAACTGATATAAGAGGACAATAAACAAATATCCTCTATACAAAAGTAGTCAACGTTGTTGATGAACCTGTAAAACTGTTTACCTGTAAGAATAAGAATTTGTATAGCCCCACTGGTTTGTTGTGTACACATATGACAATTAAAATAGAGAAGAAGTCCTGATATTTTTCTGAGTTTCTACAAACAATTTGTATTCCATTGAACTTCACTAAACTAATGCAGTACAGTCTAGATTTGGAGAAGTAAAAAGATTATTCGGGTTGCAATGCCTTGCAATTCATTCAATCACATGCACAAAATAGCTTGTGTTAATGCAATTACGTGTTTTGTGCTTTTCATGTTTGCACCTTGCCCTTTCAATAAGCCTGACACAACCAAAACTTCAGCTCTTGTGACACTGATTTCTAAGTGGGGCAGCATAAAAAACAAGTGCTAAAAAAGCATTAGTAACTATTCTGGCAGCATTTATACCCATTCAAAAATGGTAATGCATGTCTTGAATTGAGTGGTGGGCGTAGCGGAGAGGTTCTGTAAAGAATATTATTCTCTTGCACTACTGCAAAGTCTGCTCTACCTTAGCTACCATGGACATAATGGTTCAGTTTTCTCTTGTTCCTTCCCTTAAAGGCAGATTCTCTATCTTCTTTAGGCAAGTTGCTATATTGCCTCTACTATCTTTAAAAATATTTTCTTCAAACATAGTCTGAAACTCCAATGCTATAATGCAATTACTTTTGTTTGCCCTTCAGATACATTATTGCTGAGACTGAATCATCACAGTTTATTTACTTTGTATGTTATTTTGCTTTACCTTGCTCCTAGTCTGCCTTTATCACCCATATCTTTCTAAGTAGAATAAAAAAACCGGGACAAATACAGCTTGTGAACACTTACCATGGCTAAGCAGAGGAAAATTATCTCACTTGTTGATTTCATCATGTCTGGTATTTCTGCAATATTATTCTGATTGGTGATATGCTAAAAATCAGATATTGTCATCAGAATAAATGAATTTAAATATTGGATTCCAGAAACTGGCTAGACAACAGCTTCTCTTTTATATACTTATTAGTTACCCTGTCCATGAAAGGGACAACTTTTTTTTACCTCCTTTAGTTTGTGATGACTAGTCTATTGATATAATAGTAGAACTACATTACTCTAATGGTTGCTCTTTTCTAGGTAACCATCCAGTTCATACAAGTAATAGAAAACTTTTTGGAAAAAAATGAAGTAATTTGCCCTCAAAATTCTTAATGCAATATTCTTTGTCCCAAAAGACTTTTAATATTAAAATCTGTGCTGTTCTATCACAAAAGACTGAGAGCCGTTTTAAGACAAGTTTCACAAGCTCTGACTCCCACCTACAGATCTGAGTTCTAGATTTAAAATATCCCCTGATTTAGATTTCAGCATCCAAAAAAATTGATTCTTAATTTTTACTTTCTTATATTAAGGCACATGTACCTTCTTAAATATTTTGCTATACTATGACTCTATATTCATTTCAAAGACTTAACTTACAATATTCTCTTGAGTCATACCACGGAGGTACTGAAGTACCCACAGCCAAGCACATTCTTCAGTAGCTCTCTGGACTGGCACTTGTATTTAGCAAAGTGTGCTTTTCTTACAACAAAACAAATATTAAGTAGGGCCTATTACACTGCTTCCTTGATCACACTGTAGCATTAAAGAGCATTAAAGAAATCAACTTTCAAAGCAGTCCAGTTTAAGGACCCTATTACTGTCAAAATGAAAAATTATTATTTGCATGAAAAAGTGTTGTATCAAATAATTTTACTATTCAAGAAGTGTGACTACATAACATTGCAGTCTTAATATTATCTAAGTTTAGACAGTTACTTATTATTACAGTACAAACACTGCATGCTTTTCAAAATAACTTCTACACATCTATCAATAAACAAAACCTTGCTCCATTGATGCACTCAATAAAATAAATGAGACAAAGAGCAAAGTAGCTTGCTGCAGAGATCCATCTTGTGCAATCAGGGCAAAGAAAATGAAAGTGTAAGAAATGCCACAAAGTTGCTTGAAAATAGCTCCTCTTTTATCTAACAGCCTGCTCAATAGAACACTCATCTCCTAAATGATAGCTTCCAGTTCCTTCTCTGCAGTGCAAAGGGAGTAGAAATACTAAACTTCAGTTTTTCAAGGAGTGTTAAAACCGCAATGGAAAAAGGACCTACCTAATCTCTTTGCAAATAGCTCAGCATGGCAAAAATCATTGAGAAGTTACCAGTTAGGTTGGCAAATGGGAGAAGCCTCGTAAAGGGGATAATTTCACAAGAAAACATGGAAAAAATGTACTGCATCATTTTGAGGGATGATAGTGGGTTCTCAGATATCATAAATTTCCTACAGTGTGTCTAAACTGATCACAGAAGCACGATGATAGATATGTATTTGTGAATCAACACTTCAATGGCTCGCTGCCTTTTATAACAGGGAAACTTTAAAGACAGATTGGAGAAGGGACTTTAGAAAGAAGTTTATTATCACAATTCACCCCCTTAAAAGCACAACATCAGAATCATCATCAATTTATCATCCGATCATTTTCAGTTTACAGCTCTGAGGATGCAGGCTGGACAAAGAGCAGCTACCTGCTGTTGTGCCCACAAAGGAACTGTGGAGGGAAATGCTTCAGTTTGGGTTCTGTGCTGAAACCAGGGAACAGGGACCCATATCTTCCAAAAGCAGAAATAAGGAAAGTGTCCTTGGACATATCCTTTAGGAAACTGGCAGAAGACCTATAAACAAAGTGGTTAAACAGATAAGCCCATATGATACAAAAGTATATCAATAACACTAGGCATCAAGTGAAGAAGTGATTGACCAGCTGGAAAGGAATGCAGGAGAACCAGACATGGAGGTTGAAATGGACACCCTCCAAAGCAGCTGATTAAGGAAGCAAATGGTCCAATCTCCAACAGCAAATGTAGAACCCATCTCAGTGCTAGCAGAACAGAAGCTAAATGTCACTAACACCAAGAATCATGAGTTAGACTGGATTTCACCAGTTACCTAATTATTACTTCATACAGCTTATTTGTAATGATAGTAATAATATAACAATCTAAGGAGAGAAGGAGGTCGAAGAATTCAAATTCATGTAGTATATCTTGTTGAGGAAGAACAGTAAGGGAGCATGGATGAATCCACTTGTTTTGAGGTTCAGACCAAAAAGGAGAAAGAACTGCTAAGTGACTGCAAATGACATGTACAAACTTAAAGAACAAAACAAAACGAACCCCAAACAACATTACCACTTTGATATTTCCCTTGAAGACCAGAAGGATCAATTAGATAATGTATTTGTGAAGAGCAAACCAGAGCACAACCTCAGTGCTAATATAGGTTACTGGCTAACATCTTTTGTGAATACAACAGGAGACAGGATGAAGAGGAAGCTCCTGAAATGCTTTTGTGAGGAGTAATAAGGGTGGAGGCACTGCTTCCCATTTGGCTCCAATTAACAGAGAGTGAAGAGTGAATGGGAAGATTAAGTGGTAATATAGTTGGGATTGGTCACAAAAGGAAAAAATTCTTGAAAGTTAGATTAGAAGGAAAATAATTCAAAGTAAAAGCAGTGCTTTTCAAGAAGGCAAACTCCAGTGAAAGGACTCTTAGATAAAATTTCCTGGGAGATTTGATGAAGTGGTAGCTCTTTAACAAACTAATTTACTCGAAGGAGAAGAAAGGCTTCTGATAGATACTGAAGAATATTGGTATTTCTTATGCATTTTTCCCTGCCTTCTAAATTTCTTCTTTAGTCAAAAGGTCAAAATAAATTGGATTTCTGTTTTAATTGGTGCACCAATGATAAAGGATTAAGATCCTGCAAGGAAAGGATGAATGCATTTATGAATAGTTGTATGACCTAGGTATTTTCAAGCCCACTGAGTAAAATGAACTTCATCTTGAGGTATACAAAATCAGCAAATGATAAAATATTGGCTAAAAGGTGTGACATAGCTCAGAGCAGTAGAGTGCAGCAATCCCTCATTTCCCCACTTACTCCATGTTGGCTCACACTGTGGGGCAGTTTTTCTGCATGTGAAGGGGGTTCCTTTTGGATGAAATTAAATCAGAAGATCTGTTCAAAGTGCAGCAACAGTCTCTAAAAGGAACAGAAAGGTCTGAATCAATGTGTGATCTGCAGCACAAGCAAGTCCCACAGCAAGTACCATGTGCACATGCACCAACAGAATGCTCTCAAATCACAGAGACCTCCAGTGTCCTTCTGCTTCTTGTACCACTTAAAAGGCTTAAAGTCTCAAGGTCAGTAACCAGTTCACACATATGCCCTCAAGCTAAAGGTATTCTTTCATATTATATCAAGACCTCCTGTGGTTGAATATATTTTCTTCTTGCTTCAGCTGTATTCCCTCTTCAAACCTTTTCTGTTTTGCTTGTCTCACCTGCCTACCTTTTTTATTTTCCTTTTTTATTTTTTCTTAAATTAACAATGTTTTCCCTTTTCCATCCCTCCTTTCCCATCAACTTCTTTGGTCTCATAGAAGATTAAATTAATAGCAGTCATAGTACCAGTTCATGGTCAAGGGTCTCTGCAATGTCACTTTGTGTCCATAAGTTCTGCATCTACTGTCAGTTGTCCCCAAGATTCTGAACTTCCATCTGTCCAAATGCAAAACTGCACATCCTCTCTCATTTATCCTGCCTCTTCCTCATACATAGGAACAACTGAGACATTGAAAGTCATAATTTCTTGGTGTCCACTTGATCATTTGCTTCCACCACAAGACTTAAGATACCATCTTTTCAATTCTAGCCAATACCTAAACACAAACTTAGGAAGCAACAGGCACTATGCATTGCATTTAAGTGAACAACAACTAAAACAAGACTTGCTTTAATGGAAAAGGGCATGAGAAGACCAATGTGCTCCTGTCACCTCCATTACACAGATGAAAGTATGCTCTGGCACTTGCTGAAGCAACACCAGGAAGCCTGGACAGCTGAAAGCAAGAGTCTGTAAAATAGCTTTCCTTTGTCTGTCTTTGAGAAACATGTAAAACAGGGATGTTCTTTCCATGGCACTCGAGTAATCATAAAGTAAATAAACATGCATACCTGTACTCTAGCTTTTGGGTCCTTGGTACAAACTGTTTTTACTACTGATCTATTCATATTGCACCACAGTAGTTTTTGCTGTGTGACTCATAATTATACAGTCTATGAGTACAAAGTCTGTGAGAGCTCATAAAGGATGGATGAGAGCAAACTGTAAAGGTGAAAACTAGAAGGCAGAATTGGCATTTATCTTTTAAAAGGCAAAAGAGTGTCAGTAAAGATCAACTTACCTTGAATCCTTTGAAAAATATCATGAACTCTACCAGAAGAGATAATCAAACAAGCTATTTGTAGGAAGCTGGAAGATGCCCATGAGATCTATGAGATGCAAAAGCAACGAAAAACCAAAACAGAATAAGGATGACACAAGGGACAATGCAAATAAACATTAATAATAAGATGGGGGGGAAATTGGAGAGACATACAAAGAAGGGCTACAATTGATGACATTGTTCAATCTCGTGAAGAGAAAGTAACTACACGATAATAAATACAAAAAACATGTAATTTATGCCTACTGATAATTAAACAATAAACAGTGAACTTACAGTGAAGGAACTGAGAATCAAGTGGATGTCAGTAGAATATAGAAACTGGACCAGAAAGATCTTGCAAGGTTATGCAATACCCATTCCAAAAGATTTTAAATAACTTTTTGGACAGACATATGAAGAATGATGCACAGTTTAGGCTACACTGCAGCAAAGGGTGTAGCAGTTGACTTTTGGAAACCTTTTCCTGACATTCTCTCTATAATTCTATAATTCTTTTTCCATGCAGAAACTATTACACACAGTACGTATCTTTACAAGATGCTTCATTTTGTTGAGGAAATCCTTGTACACAATGCATTTAAATGTCTTTTAAGCCCATGCTATAACATGTATCTAAGCTACAGAATTAAAGAAAAATCAAAAGATAGTAGAATTCATTAAAATTTATACTTTATTATTTTTTGCATTATATATTTTTACCATGCTTACTATATCTACAGTATTTTACTGTCTATCTGCAGATAAATGGAAATTAGAATGTTATTTCCATACAAAATCTTACAGATGTCCAAATACATCATATCTGCATATTTTTCAAAACATTTTTAGTATAAAAAAACCAAACCAAAACAACAAAAAGATCAAAAAAAAAGAAAGACTATTATAACAGTCAAAGAATGAAGTATATCTGAATTTTCAGTGATTCCCCTTTTGGTTGTTCTAGGCATCATAAATTGTTCTAATATTGCCCTTGAATCCAAACAGAATCACAGAATCATATTTAACACGTAAGTTTCAACACCTATTGCTGACCTCATTATTCAGCAAAACGTATGTACACTTCGTCGGTTTAAGAACTATACTTGCCTTGACTGTTTCAAGATTATGGTAAAATTACTGTAGTGATCACCAATAACTGACAGTTTTATTGGGTTCCAAGAAAACGAAGTACCTCTTCCTAGTCTAAGTAACTGACCTAATCTATATGTGTGGGGTGTTTTTTGTGGAACATGTAGTAGAACAATGAAACAAGTGTAATTTCTCTCTATGCAGACAGTAAGGCAGTTTCAAGAATACCTACATAAGTTGTTCTGTAGTGCAGTTAAATATGCAGTCAATTTTTCACATACTTCATTTACTTATATTCCTCAACACTCACAGGAAAAGGGTAAGCAGGGTCCTTTTTTAGATACAGAATGGAAAACAAAAGAAAGGCCCTGAAAACTGGGCTGACAATAGACTGAGAGCAATCTGATTGATTATGTTCTTTTAACAGAAAACTGAAAAGAAGCCTCAGAAAGCAGAAATCCAGTTGTAAGTAGTGTACCACTGTGCACACTGCAAAATAAAGATATCCATATGCCATAGTCAGACCTAAGTGCAACTGTCAAATAATAAAGCAAGAATTACTCAAACAGAGAAAAGGGTATCAAGCTTTCAAAGACATAATATATAATATTTAATCTGCCTGGTATGCAAACTTATCAACTTATCTCACATATACCTGAAAAACAGGTCTAAAAACCATGGAAACTTAGAAATGTGTCTTGGATCACAGAAAATACTTTCATCCAGTATGAAAGTAGTGGTGCATGTCCTTTGGTCAATTAAAAATGCAAGAGAAACACAGAATCATTGCAACTGGACTGCACCTCTGGTGTTGGACTCAATCCAGCCTACTGGGTGCTCACAGCAGCTACAGCAGCTTGCTCAGGACATTTTCCACTTTCAGCTCTGGCTGCTTTCAAGGACTGGGACTCCACTGTCTCCTTAGGCAACCTCTTTCAGTGTCTGATCAACCTGACAGAAAAACCAGATCCTTTGGGTGCACTTTACTTAAGTTTGAAAGCTAAGGGTTTTATCTCTTTTTTTTTTTTTGCATTACAGAAAGAGAAGGAGAGCAGAGCATATTGACAAGGCTCAAACCTGGAATACGCTGAAGTAACATGAAGCTCATACAGTGAAATGAAGAGCTTCCTAGTGCCTGCTGCAAGGGAAATCATGGGTCAGGTGAGGGCTCTGAGATTTCTGATGCCCATTTCTTGTCAGTATTTCAGCAAATACATGCAATATAATTTTCAGTATCTGTGTTTTAATATCCTAACAAAGTTTTTTAAAATACTATAAATGTGACAAAGGATGAGATCTATTGCTTTGTCTTTTTATTTTTCTCCCGAGTGAAAATTAACCCCATAACGACAACCTGGTTAAATATGAAGTTTATTTCAAATTCTTATAATAGAAGCCCAAGAGTTATCATAATATTCACACAGAAATGAAGACCATAAGCAACCTGAGTTGATTCCTTCAGCATTCCAATTTTACTTAGTTATCCTTACACTGAGGTTGCCCAGAACTTTGAAGTTTTTCTCTCAGATAGGTACTGAGTTTGATGCCATGATACAAAGCTATAGATAAGTCATAATTTAGGTTGGTACTGCCTTCCACTGCATCATGCACACTTCTACAAATGTTCAAGAAGGTACACTTAACAGGTCTAATAAATGCTTTATGAAGACTGAAAAGCATCCTAACTCTACATTTCTAATCTTATTTTTATAAATCAGAAGCTTGCAAACTTCAGAGCCATGTTAGTCCTTATCTACACCATAATCAATTTACATAATAATGAAAAAAATAGAAGGAAAAAATGGGTCATTCACCTCAGTTCCCACAATCAAAGTATTCTGTCTCTAAGCTCCTGGTTGTCAATGCCATAAATAGCTTAAAGAACTCAATTATATCAAGAACTTAGACATTTTCAGAAAGGCACCTTTTCAGAATATATTTTCTGATTTTAATTGCATTTTTCATTGCTATTTCACAAGCACCACACTGACAGATACGGTCACATAATGGTGAGTATCTACACTATTGTATAGCACTCTAGGAAGACAGATTGCATTGGGTGAAGCATCCTGCATTACAAACAAGTTTTCTTGATATCTAGGACTCCACAGTATACTTCAAGAATGTATTTAACAACTGCATGATGAATTAAAGCTGCCACTGAATGATATTAGGAGGAGGGAAAAAACTCCAAACTAACCAGCAAAACAAAAAATGAACATGGAGTGAGTACACAAAGGACTACATTAAAACAAGCAACATGTTATCAGAATCCTAAATGCTCTTTTGCCTCGTAATCTCTAACATGCACTGTTTTAGTACATTTCTTTAAAAAAATCTCGTATCTTATCTCTACAGGTTCTGAGATAAAATACATGCAGTAACATCCTGAGATTAGATTCTAAGTTTACATGTGTAAGAAGTTAGATTGAATCAAGAGTAATAAAACAGAGTGTTAATAGGTACACATTATATGTGGGTTTTTTTTCTTCTGCATAGGTATATCATACAGATTTCAGTTTTAAATAACAAAAAATTGTTGGCAGGTCCATCTGTTTTGTTATTCCCTTTGGCACAGGCTAAATATAACACAGAGGTCTGGAACTGATTATATGTTGTTTTATTAGGTTAATTTGATCTTGTATTGACATTAGTATGTGTCATAATTAATGGCTTTTTAATGACAGTACATGCTAATGATTAATTAGAAGTACTGAGGAGTGAAGGCTTAGATTTAAAAATGATTAATATGACAAGTTTTTCAATATTGCTATACATAAAATTGACAACACATTAAAAAAAAAAAGAAAGAAAACTTAAACTAATTTCCTTCTTCCTTCCATTCTGAGAATAAAAGGAGAACAGTAAACTACAGAAATAAGATTTGCTTATATCAAGTCTACAAGAATTCTAACTTCCCTTTTCTCAAAAGATTTTTTCCAGAAAATAAAATAAAGACTTCAAAAAAAGAGTGAATACTGTATCAGTATAATTTATCTGTGAAAATAAAAAATTCACAATGCATTTTTAACAAGTTTATTAAACTAAATTAGAGTTGCAAAGCAGAAGAAGCACATTGCATTCTCCTGCACACACCCAATTTAAAAACAGAAAAGGAGTTAGAAACCATTTTTAAAAATGGTAAAATATTTTAAAAAGGGAAGTCTTTCTTCAGGAATTACAAAAATGAATTTGACTGAAAACTTATTGAGATAAAACCATTCAGGGAGGAAAAAAAGGTCAGTATTTATAAAGATAAGTAGAACAATGGGATTCAAAAGAGTTTTTCCCAGAGTTCTGCCAACATCTAAAATGAGCAATATATATTTTACTTATATACAAATGTTTAATGTTATGTAGTAATGATATTGTTTCACCAGTTGAGTTACAATATTTCTCCATTGCTCTATAATAAGTGTGATTGTGAAATGGCTGATATTAAAAAAAACTCCAACCAAACAAAACCCCCATAAATCCTTAGATCCTAAAAACTAGCAAAAAATGTGGATTCTGATTTGCTAATTGTTCATTTCTCACCTTTATTTACCTCATTTATCTTTATGATTTTCTGCTACTACTCCATGCCCCTTTAACTCTGTTGTTTCATTCCTGTGAGTCTCTCTCCATTGAGCTGTAACTTAGGAAACCCATTGCTCGTTACTTGCCACTTGTTACTGCACAGTTGACCTGCTTTTCATGCCTCATTCTTATTTAGCAATGACCTTGGTATTGACTAAACTTGCTGGGTTCAAAAAGCTCTCAGTGGGTTGACTTTGCCTGTATTTGAGGCCTTTTATGTGGTTTTTGGTTTTTTGGTGGGTTTGTTTGTTGGTTGTTTTTTTGTTTGACTGGTTTGTTTTCGGGCTTTTTGTGTGCAATCACCTTTATTTCTATGTGTACTAGATTATGTTCCTTTCGAACACAGTAATTAACAACCTCTACACATTCCACAGTCGTTCTTGATCAACTCTTTCATAACATTTTCTTCAATATTATTGCATGTTTTGAAAATTCTGGTAAAGGTAGATTAGCTTTGATTGATGCTTAATAGCAGCCTAAAATATAGACCATTCCAGAACACTTATATAACTTACAGAGCATTCTATAACAATTAACATGAACACTGAGCTATATTCAATTTTCAAAACATTTCAGTCACTTTTTGCAGACAATAATTCCAGTCTGACTAATGACATTTCTGAGTCATATATGCTTGAAGAAACAGAAAGAAATGGCTCAGTAAATTCAACAGCCTGCATGTAAAATGTCCCCACACTCTGCATAGTCAGCAGGAGATTTCTGTATGGAAATTTATATGTATGCAGACAAACACTGCTTAAGAAATGGCTTTTGACACAATCAGCCACATTCTTCTGTGGAATCTGAGGAACTATAAATTGTTTGCAAGAACAAATACTAGTTGGTTAAAAAAGGAAGGAAAGAGACCAACATAGTTGAGATCTACTGATCAAACTGATGGGCAAGAAGCAAATGCACAGGCAGTGGAAGCAGGGACTGATATGCTGGGAAAAGTAGATGAATGCTGCCCGGCTGTGTAGGAATGTGGTCAGGAGGGCCAAGGTGCTGCTGGAGTTTAACTGGGCAAGGGATGTGAGGAATAAGAGCTTCTACAGGAATGTCAGCCAGAAAAGGCCTCAAAAGAGGCGTGTCCCCATGACAAGCAAGACCGACAATCCAGTAACAACGGATGAAGAGAAAGCTGACATACTCCATACATTTTTTTTTCCCCTCAGTCTTCACTGGCACCTTCTCTTCCCACATCTCTCCAGTGGGTGGACAGCAGGATGGGGACTGAAGTAGGAGAGTTCCTTCCACTGTAACAGAAAATCCAGTTTGTGACCACATGAACACAGCTGTGAACACAGTTAAGTCTATGGCACCTGATGCCATGCATCTCTGAGTCCTGAGGGTATTGGCTAATGTAGTTGCCAAGCCACCCTCTATGATATTTGAAATTCAGAGGGGATGTGAATGCCCCATCCCCAGAAACATTCAAGGAAGTCAGGCACGATGGGTCTTTGAGCCGTGCCTAGATGATGTCCCTGTTCATTGCAGTGAAGTCGAACTAACTAAGTTTAAAAGGTCCTTTCCAATGCAGACTACTCTAGAATTAGTCCTACTCTGCAAAATTTTGTTGAAGACTTGGATAAGGAGATGGAACATCCTGCCTGCCCCCCAACAAACCCATAGATGATGCTAAATGAGAAAGGTAAGTGAGGAGATGATAATGCTGCGTAGCAGAGCTGCAGAGAAGGGCAACAAAAATCTAACATTTTCTACCAAGACACACCGAGGAAGAATAATGGCATGCATGTAAACAGGCGGGTTAAAAATTACCTGAACACCAATCCTGCTGAAATACATTCAAGGCTTACAGCACATGCCAAATTAAATATGAGATAGAAGAAAATTTCTATTTCCCTCTACTTGGTCCTGATGAGGTCACATCTGTAATACATGGCTAGTTCTGCATTAGCCTCACCTCAGCTCAAGAGTGACTTAAAACCAAAGTTCTGTGCAGGGCTACGAAGATGGTCAGGATCCCAGAGAACATGACTTACAAGATGAAGTTAGGGGGGCTGGAGCTGTTTAATCTGGTGAAGATGTGGATAGGGGGAGATAGAACACAAATTTTAACTACGTGGGGAGCAGTTACAAAGATGTGGAGCCTCAGTTATGACAATGTAACAAAGGTGCATTACCACAAATTGCACACTGCTAGTCTGAGTCTGAAAATTAGGAAACTCCATTTTTCTAGGAGAGGAGGACAGTGTGTGAGAACAATGTTGAGAAACACTCCATAGTTGGAGGTTTTCAGGACACCAGCTGAACTTGCTCTGGCATTCATGCACTTGACATAGGAGGCTGGGACAGATGATCTCCAGAGGATCCATCTATCAATATTCCTCTGAATATTTGTATGCAAAAGAATTAATTGGAAGAATCTCTACAGATTTACTGCTATAAAAAGGTATATGCTTCTCAAAACTGTTGCTTCCTGGAAGATAAAGCAATGTAGAAATAGAACAAAAACGACTAAAGCAATTAAAGCTTTGCATATAAAAAACAAGGTTTAGAAAAGGAAATTATTTAATTTAGAGGTGCTAGAGGTGGTACACAGCAGAAAGATAAAACACAGCAAGAGGTAGAGTAGAGAAAAAGTGAATGCCACGGAGAGTTGTCATATGAAAATGAAAGAGAGCAGCAAAAGTAAATTAAAACTGGTAACTAATTTGTACAACTCCATGCCAAAATTCAGCACTAAATCCCTGTGATTCAAAATGTAAGTCCAGGATTAAGTAATAGAAGTTTGAAGCTGGAAGAAAAGCCATCCTGTTAGGATTTCAGTAGCCAAGCATTCACGAACAGACTTTCTGAAATATTTCCTGCTATCTGTACTGGCCACTGCCAGAATGTTGGGCAAGACAGTTCACTGGTGTCCCTGGAAAAGGCTTTGAAGGGTGGAAAGCCTCACATACACAAAAGACAGGTTCAACACAGCCTCTACCTTTTTAAAAGGTTGACAGCACTGAAGTACCCATGTGACAAGACCCAGGAATTTGATCTTCCCATTTTTCCATAATAATAAATCAAGTGGTGATACAATTTATTCTACTATGCCTTTTGAATTCTGGCTGGTAGAATTATGCCCTGCTAGCATAAAAACAATACATTATTACTGCCAAGTGCTATTTATCATTTCAGATGTTAAATTCTTAGTGGTATTAATTATTTATAGGGCAAAGCCAACTCAACTATTAAAATGTAAAATAAGGATGCAAAGTGTCCTTTGATGTATATCCTTTGAAATACAGAAGTGTCATAAATCTTTCAGTTGGGTATTTTTCCACTTTAAACCCATCAAGTTATATGAACTTATCAGAAGTGCTTTGTGCTATTCACTTTAAGTAAGCCACCTATTTACTAGGTAATACAACGTGCTTTGCAACAAGATCCGATAGTTGCAATTCACAGAAAGCATCTTGTATGAGCAGACTCTAAAGTCCTGTTTTGGAGCTCACTTTGCAGCAGATAGGAATAACTGCCAACTGAGGTACAAGCTTTTGCAGGGAAGAGCACACTGTGCTTGCAAGTATAGTAAACACATACACACAAAAAGCATTTTCCATCAAGATGACAAAGTTTTCTTGATAGAGGAATGGCATTGCTTTAATTAGAAACTACTGGTTTCATAAAGTATTTAATATTCTAAACCATGATGAAGACTATAAAAAATGAGAACCAGTCTGGCTTGTACATTAAGCCAGGTGTCTTGATAAAGTTCAAATAATTCTAGATGACATTTCCCTCTTTAAATAAGTATAATCAGGCAAAAAAATCATTCTAGACATTAATATTTAGCTTTAGCAGCAATTATAATCTAGAATAACATTTTTAAAACTAGAAACTCAGTAGGGGGGAAGGTGATTCAGGGAAGAACCCTAAATTTATGCAAAGGCTGGGAAAATTATTACTTTATTATCTTATATTTATATATCATTTATATTATTACATTATACTTGTATAATTTTAGATGATAATTTTTTTTAAATTAACTTTCAAATGTTCTTTTATTTTCTGGTTAGAAATAACTACAGAGTCAAAAGTAGGTGAATTGGCTCTAGATCAGTGGTGAATAAAAATACCCAAGAATCCCAACAAAATCTAGTGGTTGCATTACATAATGTAACTCAGAAGGTTTCATGGAAATAAACATATCAGTAAATAGTTTGATCATGAACTACCTTTACCTATCAAGAATGTCATTTCAGAGATTTAGTTAGATGTAGAGAGACTAGTGCAAGACTTCAGTTGTACAGTCTTGCAAAATGATGACTGTACATTCCCTTTATGTAACGTGTCTGATTCTTCTGTATTAGGCATTTTACATAGTCAAGTCATACAAAGCAGATCCTTATATTATGCCATTTAACAGATGACAACAACACTGTAAGGAGTTTGTAGATATGATTTCAGCTTAAAAGTGGCACCAGCAGTTGAGTTTGGAAAAAATGTACTCCTTTTTACCTGAAAGCAGGGAATAAAATTTTCTCAGACTGACACCACAGGGTGGGAGGGTTTTGTATGAGTTTATTGGGTTGTTTGTTTGTTTTTAATTGGGCCATAGTTATGAGACAATAAAAAACAATTGAAGACAAAGGTTTTCACAAGAAAATAATTCAACATAGTACCAAGGGCTGAGGGAATTTGAATTGCTAAATTCTGGGGGAAAAGTAAGATTTTTGGCACATTGTTATTATTATAAGTATTAATTTTATTTTCTCACACCAGGGACTAAAATCAAAGATCACATCATTCTCAAACATCTTGTATTTTTGTATGTGAAGGACCTATCAGTAACATTTGATATGAGATATCCTAGATGATAATATTCTAACATTATATCAAACCCAAAAGATAAAAGTATTTCACAACAGCCAAGCTAAAAATGTAATCTCTATGTGGTCCACTGGTCTCCAATACTTATATCTGAGTAGCCCATACAACCTGTTACAAGTGCAGAGAAGGGCTGAACACAAGAACTCCTCTGCTCACATCACACAGGCACTGTGCACACACAGCACAGCACACTCGAACATGATATCCAATTTCTCCCTTGAAGAAGCCGAGAGGAGTGAGTTGTAGAAATTGTTTAAACACTGTTTTGGGGGAATTCCTCCAAAATTGTGCACATTAGGAGCCGACTATTGTGAGCAGAGCAGTTTGTCCAGCTCACCACTTCATTCTAAAATGCCCATGAACAAACTGTTCACTAGCATGCCCTACAGGCTAGATCAGATCCTGCTCTGATCAAATCCCAATATATAAATATCAAAAAGCTTTTATCAGAAAAGTGAGAACAGGCACACCAACAATCTAAAACTAGAATAATTTATGAATAAAAACATCAGAAAACCCACATTCAGTTATGGGTGTAAGAGGGCTTTCTTAAAAAATATATGCTCATCAAAACATAATAAAAAAATCCCACCAAGAGTTCCAAAGCTGCTCTAAAAAAATCCAGTGCATAATGATAGACTTAACATTTTAATATTCTTAAAAGAAATTTCAAGATCTCAAGAACTGCCAGAGTAACTCAGACCCAAGGTTTGTCCAGCAACACACCCTGTCCTGACAGCTGCCAACAGCATTTAATTAGAAAAATAATAAAACAGGAGCAGTGCAGAATGATACTTGCCCAGCTATAAAGGCTCTGAGAGGAGACCTTAACTACTGTATTTAATGAACACTGATGAATATATCTTCTATAGGATGATCTAAGCTTTTCCTTTAAAATCTATTTATACATTTGCCCAGCTGCGATCTTCACAGTTCAAATGTGCATAGAACTAATTTGAAGTAATGTGTTTAACATTTCCACTCCTAACTTTATAGTTCCTTATCTATTCTTCCATGTTTGAGAGCCATTCTTTATAAGGCATAGCTTTCCATTCTATGATCCATTTCCCCAATATTTTACTCTAAAGATGCAATGAGAAGAGTTTCATGGTATATTTGAAGTGGGAATTCAGGTATGGATGGATGCAGCAGTATAACCGCATACCTCAGGTGTTCAGGACTTCTCTGATAAATTCAAAATACATAGTTTGGTATCTGACTAAGCCACTGGCCTCAAGGTTTCAAAAGTTCTAAAGTTCACGTGTCTTATGTAGACGTGTATTATCCTGATATGGACAGTATATTACCTTCATCAAAATAACAGTGAGTGGAAAACAAAAGACCATCCACTGTGGATGGAAATATTTTGCTCTTAACAAAAAAAAAATACTCAGATAATGGAAGCAGGGTTACGGAGGATTATTTTATGACTTATTGTTAATTTTTGCAGTTAGAAAATTCAAAACTTTAGGACCTATAGAGATGGGTTTGGATCTTTTCCAGCTCCATCATATAGTAAAAAACATTTAAAGGTGTGAAGAACTTACATACCTTCCTTGTTTTTCTACTTATGTGGCACTTGTGAATCTTTTTTCCTTTATCTGACGTTGAAGAGCATATATAAGTTTGAAACTTTAAGTGTACCTACATAAAATCCTCTGTCTTGTAAATAAATATTATCATCCCATAAATACAGTGTTTAGTTTTCAAATATGTCATGACACTGGGGACACTTCATAATAACAACAACAAAAATTTAGCCAAGAAATTAAAATCAATTTCACATCAATAGTTGTGCTTACAATTACAAAACTAATTAATCCTACTCTGTTTAATTTTCTCATTATACAACATATTAAAAATAATTAAAAACTACAGTTTCCCTAGCAGGGGACAGACCTCTGCAGAGCACAGTTAAATTGTTTCTGCAGACAGGGACAAAGACTTATACTCCTATTTATAAAATACTTCAAAAAAGCAATATGTTTTATTTCAGAGTGCAACTAATAATCTTCAGAAAAATATTAGTCACTGTGACTCTGAAAGAGCATATTTAAAAAGAAAGAAATAATATGTGACTGACATGGGGTTGTATACTCTTGAATGCTAGTAACACTTAAAACAGATTACCACTGTTTTCTCATTATTTAAAATTAAATTACATTTTTAGCTGATTTATTATTATTTCCCCTATGCAGGTCGGGGAAATGATCTTAAAGGCAAAAAAAAAAAAAAAAAAAAAAAAAAAAAGGGCGGACCCNAAAAAAAAAATCAGCTGACTCCAGGCTAATATCCTTGAACTCCTGAATGCCAGAGGTAGACACAGTCAGACATAGTGACTGTTATCATCATCCAACACAGCCTCACAAAAAACAACTAGAGTTTTGTCCAAATGACACTTAACACCTATTTTCACAGAGAAACAGAAAACATTAAAAAATACAGGCAAATAGGAGAATAATTTATCTGATTACTAAAATGGTTTGGATGGCAGAGAGTGAAACAACAGTGAGATAATGATACTTTCTGAGCTACAGGAGATATTGCTCTGTTAAATGATCCCTGACAGTTTTCTTCTGTGAATTTCTTGTAGTTTTTTTCATATCTGTACCTGAAATACATGAGTTCTGATAAAAGAAAATTTAAAAATCAATATAAACAAAAAGCCCAAATAAACAAAAACACTAACCAAACAAAAGAAACCTAAACAAAAATTAACAAAAAGCAACCATAAAACAAAAACAAACAAAAAACAACCAACCAACCAAAAATCAGTAAAACTCCAAAGTATCAAACCAAAATCCACACAAGATATTTGTCTACATTGTCAGTTAAAATGCACCACACTCCACCCATAGTCAGTTTTTGGCTTTGGAATTGTGAAGCCTACCCCAACCAAAACTTTATAACTCTCCATAAAACATTCCTGGGTATGTGTTCTCTAGTGCACTGTGACCACCAAAGCAACCAAGGATTAGAACAATCCTTGTAAAATGATAACTAATGAGGCAAGATAGTAAGGATATTAAGTAGTGCAGAAATAATTCAGAGAAAAAAAAAAAGGTAAAAAAATTAACATCCAAGCTGTGGCTTTATGAAAATATTTTTCTTTCAAGCACAAAACAGAGTATAGTTTCATTATGTCTCTGGATTTATTTTCACTCTGCAGAGCACCCGTCTCAGTTGTGCAGAGCCAAAAATGTGGACCCCCATTTTTTGAAAGGAGCCCATGAAGTCAGACTCCACATCGTACATAAACTATCGCTGTATTGATTCTTGCTATTCTTACTGAAATTGTTCTATTTCCCAAGAAAATATTTAATATTTATGGCTTTAAAAACAAATATATATGTCTTCAAATGACCAATAAAATACTTTGAGTACTCATATCAGTGTTCTGAGAGTAGAAGAATATGTGTCTAAGCATGGACTGTTGAAAAGAGATTATTTGCATAAATGCTTCAAAACTAATTTTACTTATCCCATGACTGCACTAATATAATAGATTTGATTTATTGCTTGTGTTACAGTTTACCTGGTAAAAAATTCAGCTGTGCTTCGCATTGTACAAAGAGAAGATAAAACTTGCTGCTGTCTATAACATAAGCCTCATAATCTAATAAATCACAGGCATTGACTAATGAATGTGACTCCAAGAAACAAAATGGAAAATTATGTGAGCATTATTAAGAACTTGAATTTGCATATACAGTAGAATTCTTCATACACAGCTTTAAATATACAAATTTAAATATGGTAATAAACAAACATAATTACTAAGCATACTTTAACAACAACCCCTGAAATTTCTATGCTATTTGGCACTGGTCAGTTGTCTTCCATGCAGAAAGCAGGCTCTACCACAGGGTCTTGCAGGAAGAGAATCCAAGGGAAGTAGGGAATGCACATAGATTTGTGTTTAGCAGTGCTATAAAACCTGACAGATATTCATGCACAACTTCATTTTAAATGTGATAATGTTCCAAATAAAATTCAAATTAATTACCTGAAAGCTAGTTCTACTGCCACTGAAATCAATTTACAATTATTCTTAGATTCACAGCCAGGCACAGTAACTGGAAGCAAGGTGATAAACTGAGAGAATTTACAAAAGAAGGGTGATTTACTCAGGACTACAAAAGGACTAGAACTGTATATTTCATGGATGAAGAAAGATGGATGACTTGATGGATGAAAAATCCTAGATGGGGCATCAAGATCACAGTAGTTGTTCAGCTACAGATTTCAATGGATATGAAGCTTTTTGGTAGAGGCACAGAGCATGTAGCTCCAAGTCTGAGAAATGAGATGTGTTCCAACCCAGCATTTCATGCATGCCATAAATGGTATAGAATAACTATCCTCATTTGGGCCAGGACAGTCAATTTTTTGCAGTAGCCAGGAGAGGGTGTGGCTACTAGGACACAGAGGTTTTTCTATACCTCTTCAGATTGTTGCTGAGGATGGGAAGAAAGGGACTGCTTCAGAGGAGAAGGCTCCTGCAGGTTGAGAAAATGTGGTGGGGGAAGATGTCCAATATTATTTATCATTGTGTGTTTTCCTTGTGAATCGTTTCTTTTCTCATGCCTTTTGTCATTAATATTTCTTCTGTTACTGTTTATTCTCTTAACTCATTGCTGTTTCCAGTCAATTGTTCTTATCTCAACCCATAATTTTTGCCTTTTTTGCCTCCAGCTGGAGAAGGGGGAGAGGAATCTGCCTGTGGTTTTAGAGGGATCACTAAACTCAAGAATATCATTCCTAACCCACCACAACAAACTTCAGAAAATGCTGGAATGGTGGGGAATTGCAAAGCATTAACATAAGCCATACAGAAACAACAGAAGACAGTTTAAGGGAATGCCACCACAGATCTTTAGATAAAGAGGGACAGAGTTGAGAAAGAGAGATGCTGATTTTACAGTCTTTCTTCTACCCTTTCCTGGAGTCATTTGGGAGAAAATCTTCATGCACTTGGCTTGCTCTGCAAAAGCATATCTAGGTCCATGCAGTTCCCATTTAATACATCAGAGGTATGTGAAGGAAGGAGAACAGAATCATTCCTACTGTTGTAATCTAGAACAAATATGCCCTTGTCAGAGAGATACAGCTTTTTTCTGAACTATTTCTGCTCAGGATTTTAACTTCTACATACTTTTTCATTATTAACTATAAACTATTTATTAACCTTCTTTAACATTTATCACCTTAAAAACTTCTGCTCACACATCCAAACCCCTCAGTGAAGTACCGACCTCTGAAGCATTACTTTGATTTTCTTCAGTGACTCAGCTACTTGATAATTAGCGAAGTCCCTACCAAACTGATCACCTAGAGTCTAATTAAATACTCAGTGTGAACATTTCCGGATTAAATTCAATTGCATTATGCAAAATTAATGCCAAGCCCAGACACCTATTCTTTGCTTGAGGAATCTGTGCCAGCAGCACTCTGTTTTATACCTTTATTTCATCCCAGTTTAAGTTTTCAAAGCTTTTTATTATAAAAATATTGCTATTTTTTCATAACTCTAATACCTAAAATATAGAAATGCTATCCTTCTGCAGGATAAAATAACAAATAAGAAAGAATAACAGCTGAACTTGAGAACACTCCCTCCTCCAAAATCAGTGAGACTTAGCAGGATCACTCGCAGATTTCCCTCCAATTCAGGGGGACACCAGACTGTCACTCTCAACTACTTAAAGCACAGACTGCTGCATAAATCTATATTCCACACAATTGAATTAATAGAAAAGAAAAATAGCCAACACACACTGATTTTTTTTGTACTATTGCACAACAGTGCTGTCCATTGTGGCCATGAAGCCATAAAAAGTATCACTAAATCCAGAATTCTATTCCCTTTTCTAAAAAGCCTAATAAAACTAAATCGCCCCTTCAGAAAGTAAGAACCTTTGAAATTTGTAGATACTGTCCCACTGAACTTGTCACAACAATGTCCTTGTGAAATATGCAGATACAATACTTTGAAAAGTAAAGAGTACTGTAGAGACAAAAAGATCTAAAATCATGAAGAAAACTAAAGGCTGGAAAGCTCATAGTTCATACAACTTGTGCAGAAAAAACACAGAAGTATTCAGAAAAGGAGCCAGGTAGCATTTTTTTGCAGATCTAAACAAATAAGATTACAGTAATAGATAATGTTTTATGAAATTCAATTACTTTATGGAGATATTTCTCTTCGGCTGTTTTGGTTTTTTGTTTATTTGTTTTTTTAGTTTCTGGCTTTAGAGTCAAAGGCACTTATTTTAGGACCTAGCAGATAAGGCACTGCTTTGTCTAGAATCAAGCTGGCATCCTCCACCTTCACTACATTTCCTCCAAATTCAGTTCACACTACTCCTCCTAGGACCACAGGATCCTTACACATCCTGAAACAATCTTCACCTCCAGCTTAATTTTGTTGATATAAAAGAGAAATTAATGTCTGAACACTGCATGGCATCTAGATATCTTTATACTGAAAATATCTTCATTTATACTTTGAGAACACTTGATCGAGTTTTGAAAAAATAGTCTTGAAAGTTTAAAAAAAAAAATGGCAAGAACCTACAGACAAAAAGAATCAAACCCAAAGAAGGTAAAAACACCACAAAACACTTGCTCCTAGGTGATCATTGTTCTACCTAAATAATGCAAGCAGGGCTGTATACTATAGTGGGGAGCATAGGAAAAGACTATATTTCACATCTTGATTGAAAGAAACAACCTTATATAAATGTTCTATCAGTCAAAAAACTAAATTTAGAGAATAACTGAGGAGCAGCTAAATTAATTATGGTTGCAAATGACTATTACAAAATCCTTTTCCAACGCAATTAAATGGGTTTTCACTCTATATCTTACAGCAAAGTAAAAGATGAATTTGAAAATTCTTTTTAATTTGGTAAACAAACAAACAAAAAAAAATTAATCTCTGGATAAACTAGAACAAAGAAAGTTTCATATCTATAAATGCAAATATACCAGAACATTAAAAGGATTAGTTGTCACATGTAATGGTAACTTCACCACCAACCATCAAAAAAAGATGAAGTAAATAGCTAAAAGAAATATCAAAGATTTAATCACCATCATAAGATTTGTAACACCATGAAAAGTGGACATCAGAACCAGCTAGGTCTGCAATGTTATCCTAGCCACAGAGACAGGCAATGGAGTTTTTTTAGCACTGAGTGGGGGTCACCACAATGTTTATTGAATACCACCAACATCATTGCCAGAATAATGGTTTCAGCAGGGAACGCCAGGCACTGGGAATCACAAGTTTGCCATCTCTGCCAGAGGAAATCCGACAGTCCCCGTAAAACCCCTGCTGAACTTCTGCTGCCCACCAGCTCCCACCATCCCTTTTGTGTACTTTTGCTATTAATACTGCTGTTGTTGGCAAGTTTTTAGTAAAGTGTTATTTCAACTCATAATCTCATTATGCCTTCCTTACCAAAAGGAGCAGAGGAAAGGGAGTAGCCTACTGGGAGTTTAATTTTCCTGATGGTGTTAAAACTAAAACAAATGTGAATGGTTTCAGGTTTGTATATTACCCAAACTAGTTTCATTCTTTTTAACTTGAAGTTGACTGCACTTTTCTGTTTTACAACGTATCGATGAAATATTCTTTTCCCATTAATGAAAGTTAGCAAATACTTCATAGCAAATAAATCTGAATGAAGGAGAACTGTATACCTGCCTATGACTGCAAAACCAGTATTTTAAGAAAAAACCATTAGAAAAAAACAATATCAAGATATTAAATTTACCTTATTTAACTAACAGAATATTCAGACCAGCTCAAGGAAGGTATTTTTAAGAACGCCTATCAGTGTTTTCTGCACAAAATTTTATGCTTGTCAAGGAGAAACAGAACCTTTCAGCTACATTTATGCTTGCTTAGATCCCAAGGGCATTTTTATGCCTCCCTAATTAAGGCAATGCTTTACCAGTGCTCCTGCAGTTGCAGGTAATTGGCAATCAATAACAGCAGGGTTCTGATGAGGATTTACATTGTTAAAGTAGAAAAAAAGAAAAAAAAAACAAACAAAACCAAAAAAAATAAGAAGAGAAATCTGTTTTCTTCTTTTATTTATCTAAGCCTAAGCCTACAAACAATGGTAATGAATTTCAATTTAGCTTAGATTCTACTAGGTAGATTCTACTTCTATTTTATCAGTCAGTTACATGAAAAATTCAAAGATCCAAGCCATCAAAACAGAGATTTCTCTTAGCTCCAAAATGTTGAATTTTAATAGTAAATGTTAAATTTTAAACAACAGGTTTATGGGTTTTTTACAAATACTCATAATACAGAGACAGAGGGAGGAAACCACAGGAGATGATTCATTTTCCCTAAAAACATAGAAACATATTAAACATTACATATGAGATAATAATTGCTACATATAATGTGATATGGCATAGCCCTTAAAGCAACAGTTGCACCAAGTGGGGACCCCATCCTCAACACCTGAGTCTTCCAAACCTCTGTGTTTTGAGAAACAGTTCAAAGAGGGTAGCTACCAGCAGTGGATGAGACCTGAAACAAGGACTGATTGGGAGAATTCAACGCATACAAATCAGTGGGACCCAGTGGGGTGAATGAGGGTGCTGAGAAAACTGGCTGGTGTACCTGCAAGGCCCTTCACTACCATCTTTGAAAAGTCACAGAGATCAGGTGAAGTCCACAGTAACTGGAGGAAGACAGCAGTTGCACCCAGCTTCAAAAGAGGGCAAAAGGACAATCCAAGGTTGTGGACAGGTGGATAAGTATGTGAGTAAATGTGGGCTGGATGATTAGATACAGAGGATAGCGATTAATGCTCATCCACTGTCTGGAGACTGGTGACAAGTAGTGTGCCACAAAGGCCTCTTGTTTCAGTGTCTTTACCAATGACTTGGAGGAGTCAGAAAAGGTGGGCTGTCAAGACATTTTACTGAGATAATATTAGTCAGATACAGTTGTAAATTTGGACAAATTCTCGAATTTTCTGTTTATACTCACATAAATAGTAGTTACCCCAAGAGCAAACTACCTAATGAAAAGCCTAATCATGTTGAATTCATCTCTGATGAAACACCTTGCACTTGTACACCTTCTACTGAGGAGCTGGAAAATGTAAAAAAGCTCTTTTATACAACTCTTACAAGAATAAACATATAAACTGGCAGAATATCACTCTTTGTTGCTACCTCATTAAAAGGTATTTATTGCAGCCTTTTTATAGAAGTTCTTGCACATTTCTACAGGTCATATATGAACATATTCTTCTTTTCTATTTTTGTTTCTATGAATCATACCCTCTTCTTTAATTTTTACCTATGTTAAGTGTAGGAACCATTCCTCAGTGAACATAAATGTCTTATGTGGCCTTTCTGATTGATCAATACTAATAAATCCAGTTTTGATATCAAGTGTTACCATTTTATCTGTGTATTTGGTATACCTTTCTGTAGTCATTAAAATGTCTTTAAATAAGCAAAGCACAAGAAGAATGATACAGAATTAAAATACTTCTGAAAATTTATCTATTCATAAATAAAGAAGTAAAAAAAAGTGAGATGATTGAATGAAGTGTTTTCTGGAAATAATTATCCTTGCTTAGCTTGGTAAAAACCATATACTTAATACAAAATATGCACACTATCAGATGGGCACCTAGGTTCTGAATCCACCTTTAACTACAAACATTACTTCCTTAACAACTTGGGAACATTAGGGAGATTACTGTGCTGCATTAAATAACAGGCCAAGAAGCAATAAATATTAAATTAAATGAAGCCTCTCTTCAGAGACTTAAATTTATCCCTGAATTCTCTACCCTTTCCCCCTGCAGTGGTGCAGAGAGACAGGGAATGGGGGTTACGGTCAGTTTATCAGATGTAGTCTCTGCCACCCACTCACACTCTTACTATTCACTCTTCAGTGTGCATCTTTTCAGAGAAGCCATCCCTATAGACCACTGTCACCTCCTTGCCACTCAAACCCAACACAGAGTTAAAAATACTTTGAGATGGGAGACTTGTTTCTGAAAGTGAAAAATTTCTTCTGAATCTTCATGGTGGAACAGACAGGCACCTGCCAGGTTTTAGGAGTTTAAATATTGGCTCTTTCATTTTTATATGAAATTCGAAGTGTAAAGGTCAAGAGAAAATCAAGTACATTGATAAATTGAGGAGAAAGTTTAGGTATGAGATGAAGTATTAAAGGACTAGGAAAAATGTTGCAAAGCCTTATACTTTATTTTAAAAGACTCATGGAGTTCCATCTTTAAAGTTATGGACAGGAGTCAAAGTTAAAGAACTACAATCAAAAATCCCACTCATTATGTGAAAGAAAAATTATATAACGATCTTGATACAGTACCTAGGAACTAACTATAAAAGCAAGGTATCATACATACTGTACTATCAAATGAATGGACTTTCTTGTTAATATTACATAGGAAGTTTGATGAATTTACCACAGTAGATATTTTACGAGCTATGTGATAAATTAATTCTCTCTCCTCTCTTCTTCTTGTAAATTAAACTGCAGTACTGCTTAGAGATGCCAGTCATGTTAGAGTGATTATGATAGCTGCTACACAGACAAAAAAAAAAAACATTATTTTTGATGTTTGCAAATTAAGACAACAGGAAAGAGAGGTTGCGATGAAATATCTCTCTACCAACTGGTTAAACAGAGATATATGGCTGATGGCCACGTATCACAACCATACCTTTCTACGCAATAACACCGTTCTGCATAGGTTCATGGAAAGAGTGCTATAACATAGCCAAAATCACAGAATACTGTGTTCAATTAAACCTCTCCAATGGATATATTGAAGAGCACGTGAACAAAAGAGGCACTGTTGATTAGATCTTGCTGACCAGAATGGAAGTTTGCTAAGTCTGAACTTAGCAATTCTGATCTTTTAAAAAGAGAACACAGATAAGACACTGTAAAAGAAATGCAGTAATTCTATCACTTACTGTGAGAGACTGTCACGTTATCTAAAGATTTTAATAACTGGATCATAACACTTATAAAGAAGGGGAATATGTATAACTCAGTACGCTCACTGCTTAAGCTTAAACTCCTTGTTCTGGACACATGTTTAATGAACATCATTTTGACAGCAATGATGCTCTGGCAAAAGTGTCTCATAGCCTTCCAGTACTTAAAGGAAGCTTATGAAAAGGAAGGAGAGTGACAACTGACATGTGCAAATAGTGATAGGACAGTAGGGAACGGTTTTAAACTAAAAGAGGTGAGATGCAGATTAGATGCTAGGAAATAATCTTACTGTGAGGATGATGAAGCACTGAAAATATTGCACAGAGAACCTGTGAATGTCCCATGCATGGAAGTGTTCAAGACCAGGCTGGATGGGGCCCTGAGCAAACAGATCTAGTGAGCAGTATCCTTGCCATTGGCAAAGGGACTGGAATTAGATGATCCTTATGGTGTCTTCCAACCTAAGCCTTTCTACCGTTGGTTGAATATCAGTTTCAGTTAGCATACTCTCCTCTAAGTTCAGGGCATCCTGAAAAGGTGACACAGGTAATTTACAAGCAGCACCTAAACCTACAAAATACAAATTCACAACATCCATCCAATGTGTATACACTAATACATTTTGTTATTTTACAAATGACACTTTTATAAATCAGACACTTTTTATAAATCAGATGTAGATACTCTGATACTCTGAATTGCTAACATAGCATCCCCAGAAAAACCGCTAGTAGTCCTTACAGAAAAGTCTATGATGTCACAAAACTAGTGTGACAGCTTATTGTACCTGAATTTTTATGAAGATGAATTTAATTTAAGCAGTACTAGATAAATCCTACTGCAACTAACAGAAATAAGTCCTTTAGAAGGGATTTTAAGTACCAGTGGCTGTGGCTACTCCTTTGAAAATGATTCCATGAACACACAAGAATTTCAAGCAGTGGAGTTTTGTTTGGATATGCATTATTCAACTACCAAAAAAGCCCCCAAAAGACTGCAAACATCAATTGAAAACCAAAATCAATAGTAACATGGTACATATGATAATGTACTCATTATCCAGAAAAATGTAGCACTAAGACTAACCTTATGACTAATTGCATTTTTGCACTGCACAATGCTTTTTACCAAATCTCCCCTTACCACAGTTAAACTGGACAATTGGAATGCAAATTGAATTATCAGCTTACAAAAGCTGTACAAGGAAGCACTACACAAAGCAAATCAATATGGGTGAAATGAGAGAAAACAATTTCATTGCTGAGGAAGAGCCATCCTGAAGTAGAAGGTGAAGCAGTGCAGAGTCACAGCTGCTATTGCTTACATTCATCTACAGCCTATAGCATTTGCTCCCTATTGGCTGTCAAATCCTCTGAGTAAATTAGCATACTTAGATACAGTCTGGTCTCCTCAATTTAGCCTCAATCCTGTTAAGGCCAGAGAAATGACAAGCATCTGCCGCATGAAAGGAATGGGATATGAATGGGATCAGAGCTACCTGTGGAAGTTCACATCCTTTGTTGTGGTCATTTGGAGAACAATATCTTAAATACTCTTGCCTTCATTATTCAAAACCATGGAACTATTACTATATAAACAGTTCTTTAAATCAAGGGAATATTTTGAAATTCTAGTGGCCATAAATCACAATCGAGCTTACTTTTACATAATTTTAATTATGTTCTAAGTTTCAGAGCCTATGAAGCATTTAGCATTCTTTCTAGTATCAAGGTATGCAAGACATATGTATTAATTTTCCTACAGTTAGAAAACTTTCACTGCTCTACAGTACAGTAGAGCTTTTTTAAAACAAATACTAGACCCAATGCAACACACAGAATAAATGACAGATCAATGTACTGTGAACTCAAATACTTCTATGAATTATATTTGTATGGCCTCTGCCATGTACAATTACATAAACTTACAATAAGCAATCATTTGGATAAGACCAAGGCAATTTAACATGTTTATTAACAGAAAAGGTTTACGGGTTTTCAGAGAGCAATTACAAAAGAAAGTACTTTTCAAACAAACCACAGATAAAATGTGTAAGATTTTGCCAGAAAAATGAAGTTGTAAAAGTTGATATCACTTTGGATGTATTACAACTAATGATATTTATGCTTAGCTATTTTCTATGAGTTGTTACAGAGTAGCATCTAAAATATCCATTGCAACCACACAGTTCTTTCTGTGAAAAGAAATCCTACTCTGAAGTTGAATTTGATCTTTGACTTGGGAGTTCAACAAGTGGGATCCAAGTACCTTGATTTTTCACACTCCTTTTGGGATTTTTAATTGTTGGAAAAATCATAAGTAAAACTGTCATTCTATTGAGGTCAATAGCAAGTCTTTAATCTCATTCTGTGAGTCTATGATTTAAGAATTTCATCTGCAAACACGAGGGTAGATTATTTTTTAACTTGATAATAAGATATCACACTTGCTTCAATAAATAAAGAAGCTTGAATTTCCTACATACATGGCATCTCTTTTGCCCATGACAATTTTTCTTCAAGCATGGGCAAATGCAGTCTATCAATGAAAGTCTTCAGAGGTGGAAAATACAGATCTCCATTCCTCTTTGCACAGGCTTGCATACAACTCTGCAAGTGGTAGGATTCACATGTACCCCATCTATTCTCACCCTACACTTGTGTCTAAATAGCATTAATTGCATGATTTATCTTAGAAGAGATCTGATATGCTTCATACAGACACCTGTAAACAGTCTTTGCTTGGATTGCTAGAACGGATGTTCTCAGCATATCAAAACCAATATCCAATTACCAATAACCTAAGTGAAAGAAATGACTAATATTGTTTTTCCATTATTTTTAACACTACCAAATACAAAAAAAAATAGATTCTGTGTTTTTTCCCTATAATAAAACAAAAGAAATGACAGATCAAGCTTTCACTCTGATATGGAAAGGTGACTAACAGCTTCCTCTAAACACAGAAAAAACATCTTTGTGTTCATCTAGATCAAGCTCTTGATAGAACAGGACAAACTTGATAAATGTTCTTCCTTCTAAATTCCTTCACCTCAAATTCTACTGCAGAACACTTGTACTTTACAGCCCTTATCAAGCTTGATCCTCATTTTTCTGAACTTCTTGAAGGCATGCAGAAGCCTTTGGAATAACTCCAAAAGTGAATTTAAATTTATTGTTTTAGTATGGGTGCGAATCTGCTAAAGATTATCTCCAGATCATTCCCATTTACTTATGCTAGTTTTCTCTAAATGTGAAAACCAGAGCATTTTCTAATGAAAATAAATGGCCTTTAAATCACTAAAGGGTATTCAGTCGATGGATATACAATTCAGGACAATAAAAGCATGATTCCTATTTTACCACTTTCACCCCAAAACTTTTAACTTTCTGAAGCAGATCAGAAAGATAATCACTTTTCATTAACAAGAAAATGCATCCTAAAAATTTAGAGCCCTTCTGACAAGTATTTTGATATCTATGATGTTATAAAACAGGGAAATAAGCCAAGTAGGTTGAACAGAAAACAGCAAGAAAGGCAGCCACATACACAGATGCTACTGCTGCTGCAGAAAAGCGGGGGTTTTTAGTTCACCATCTGGAGCCTACTGCTGCCAAGCACATCTTGTGAGTAGTCAATGGTACTGAATCCACTGCTGAGGCACATTACCTAAGATGGCACAGGATTACACGAAGATACTTCTCTAGTGCCAGAAAGAAAGACTAACTGAAATTACACGTGTCTATCCAGTCCGGAGAAAACAGTCAGAAAAGAACTTTACATATGCAAAATTGCAGCTCTAAAGTTTGGGCAAAGCTTTTAAAAAATGAAATAATAATACTTGTGTGAACAGTGGAACATTTTTGTCAGCGTTGCTTTGTATGCTTTTCTTCTGGAATATTTGCTTTCTTTTCAAGTATGTTCCATGTACTTTATCAATACACAGCTTTGATTTGTGGTCACAAACCAGATGCAAATATTTTAAACTATAAAGGGATACAAATAAAAAAACAGAGGAAAATTATACCATAGTGTCTATATTCTATTCTCTTTCACTGTTGCAATTCTAGTTTACATGAGCACTAATCTGTATGAATTGAGTCAATCATCAAAAGCAATTAAAATAATACATAATTCATGCAGCCACCAGGTTGTTCCATTAGTTGTAATTCTACTAAGCTCAAGATCATATTCATAAAATCTTCGACTTCTCAAGCATAAGCAGTATGAAAATAATTTAGATGTGACTATCAGAGGACTGTAAAAGGCCTCTTTGTAAACCTTAAGACATTATGTGCAGAGAGATGCGTGCCAACAGTAGGATTGTTTCAATTCTATTTTATTTTCTTACACTGTATACTTTTTAGTTGCTGACTTAAAACAAGGTTATAAAACTAGAAGAGACATCTCTACTCATAAAGCTTAGTCCCTTGACCTTCACTAAGCAGTAACATTCTCCCAGTAAGGTCTCTGATTTTATCATCCTTTCAATTGCAGGCACTGGCTTTATCCAAGAACATCCAGAAAAGTGTAGCATCATGAATATTCACACACATGCTGTGGGAATATTGATAGAAAGGCATTGTAGAAAATCACATCTACTCTAGAGTGCAGTTAGTAAGTAAGTAAATAAATAAATATTGCTCTTGGCAGTAGAAACTGTTAATATTTTTCTAAATTGTAAATGACAAGATCCTTGTCATAAGGGGCAGTGTGTGTTTATTCCTTCTAAGGGCAGACAGACTTTGATTTAGATAGGAATTGATTGCTAGATTCTGTGAAGAATCAAAACTACTTCTCCAGTATAATCTGGATGGCAATGCACAGTTTATGGGATGTAATAGGAACATCCCATTTTTACATTGCAGTTGGCTCACTTTCTGCTGGTCCTGGACTGTTCCTGATCGCATCACCACGTCTTGTCAGATATTAACAGTGGGTGAATGCCAAGCCTCCACTCACCCTCTTCCCCAGTTCCTGTCTGACCACGTGAAAGAAACAGATACAGATAATTTAGTGAGTCTGCAGCTCAGATTCCTTTAATACTTCTCATGTCTGGTGATCTGTACTTAAGTCCTTCCAAAACAACAAAGGCTATGCAACAGGTCTGTGCATTGGTGTGATATGGCTAATGTATTTAAATTGTTATTTTCTGTAGTGGATTTCAATGTTTGAATGCAGTTGAGTATGTACATTAAACAAAATTTAGCAGTCCAGCATACACACTGTAACAGTGATGTAAATTAACTACATCCCTATTACCAAAAGTTACTTGAATTTCAATTTGCTTTTAGTTTTCTAGACTACAGAATGTTTTAAATCATTGCAACACCATTTATGCCCAAAATACCAATGTTCTCTTTAATGTTTCATTTTCAGAGATGATTTCTTCTTCACAAAAAGTTCTGAAAATTAAGGTGGTGATTATGGTAGTTAGGAAATATGCCAAAGGGTCAAAGCATATTTTCTGAGTATTATATGTACAAGCCTGCATCAGACCACCATGATCACATCTATTTTCAATAGCACGCATCACAAAGAACCTTTCCATTATTTTCATACGTTGTGTCGCAATGTACTGGTTTTATTTATCAGGGTGCAATAAAAGGGGCTTACATACAGGAACTGCTTGCCAGGTTTCCAAGTTTCTTCTTTTGATACTGCCAGTAGTCTTTTATTTCTATATAACATAAATTTGAGTGGCAGTGTACTCACTAGAATCTCTGGATTTCACCAGTAAATTCAAACCCATTTACTTTCACTGATGAAAATAATATTCTGAATATAAGGCACTAGAAAGTCTGTATTTAAACTTTAATTTGGTATATTAGTATTACTACTATTTAGTCACTTCAAATATTTTTCTGTTATTTTATTAAATACTTTAGTAACTTGTGAAGTATAAAAACAATTGTGTTCATTGATCAGAAATTCATCACATTTGCTTCATTCTTATATTTTCAACATGGTATCTAATATAAATAAGGTTTCTAATATGTCTTGAAGATCTGAGATCTGTCTTGCAGCTAACATTCTGCAGCTTGACCCCCTCCCCCTTCTTTCTGATATATATATATATTAGAAAGATAGGTAGATATAGATATTCAGAAATATATTTCTGATCCGAAATAGCTGATAAGGTTTTGCCTTTAAATAGGTCCCAGTACTGGTACTTGACTAAAATTTCTGTGTATATTCTGTCTGTGAATCACTAGTGATGCAGCATAGTAGGTTGTAGACTACTTTTAAGAAAATGTTTCCCTCTAAGTTGTAGCATTATCAACCTTATCCAGAATAGAAGTATAAATTTCTGTAGTGCAAAGGAACAAAATGGAAAGAAACTTCTGCCTAAAAAAACAACAAATAACTGTCTTTTTTTACTTAAATGCTTGAAGAAGAGGAAGGGGGGATGTTGGTTTAAAAAGTTTTCAAAAATTTCTGAGGACCAAAGAGATTCATCAGCTATATATTAATGAAAAGTTACACCAGCCTTTATTTCTCATATTTTGAATATCAGCTAAGCTTTTTATTTCCAGCTATTTTTTTTCTGAACTCAGTGTGGATATATACAACTGGTCTGCAAATGATTCAGAACTTTATGGATGCTCTCATGTATCCTGAGAGAATGAAGGGTTAGCACCATCACTGATGACACTAGAGCAGGCTTCCACTGAGAAGAACTTGGTAAGACACTGCTACTGATGTATCTTACTAAAAAAATTAACTTATTATACAAAACTTCTAATACTGAATTTAGAAAATATAATAAACATTTTCTAAGACGTTCAGTACTCCCAGTTTAAATGAAAATGTGTATTTCCATACTGTACTATCATAACATAATTTTCAAAATAGACTTAGAATATTCACATCTTCTACCTTTCTGTCAAAGATATATTTACACCAGATTAAACTGCAATGATTTGAACATACTTCTTTATTTCAATAAGATTGGCGATGCTTTGTTGCAAATAAAACTATGAAATCAAAGCTCATTATAGTTCTTGATAAAATTTTTCTGTGCTAGGAAGGATGGAACTTGGCTTTTTCTTGGATGTCAGTATCAATTACCAGTGCCATTCAGGAAGGAAAGGACACAGCAATATATGAAGGTTATTAGACTTGAACCTGAGCAGGTTTTCTGTTATTTTTGAGACCTCTTAAAATTAGCATCATTATTCATTTCAAAGAATGCAAAAATTAGAGCTTTACTTTATTCAAACAGTTTCTTCCTAGCTGTAAAAATCTATATTGTATTTCTTCAGGAAAAGATCTTCTAATGAATGCTACACAGCTCATTATAACACATTTGTACACTGCAAGTTGGGGGGAAATTGATTTTTTTAATAGTTCATTGTTTAGCTGCTTTCTACTGAAATGACTTCTATAATGTTTTATACAGAAAGCATAGGAAAGTCCAACTGTATACCTGAATCCAGAATCAGAATATCAGACTTTTCTTGACTTTTATAAGCATCCTAAAAGAGGGCCTAAAAAGGTTTTTTGTCTTCATAGCTTCACAATTGTAAGCATGTTGATGGTGAGGATTATGAAGAGGACAAATTCAGAAAATGAGTCATAGGCTTTATCCTAAGATATTAACAAATTATGTCTTGCAGAATATCTGCTTTTTTCTGTGATGTCATTGCTAATTCCCATTTAGGTGACAGGTAAAAAATATTCTTGGTGAGATGCTGGTTTCAACTCAGTAGTCAAAGGAAAATATCCAACAAAGAGCCAAAAAAAATTATTTGAACTCAGTCTGCAAGGCAGCAGCATGTATTAGCTTGTTATTAAAGGGCAGGGGATGCTGTGCTCTGCTGCAAAAAGCTTAGAATTTTTGAGACAATTAATTTACATTTAAAACCAGATAGACTGCTCAGTTTAGATTCTTTGCTCTTAAATAAGCTCCTTTCAGAAGGGTCATATATATGGCCACATATAAACACACGTATTAGATTTGGCTTTTTTTCTGTTATAAAATTAAGGAATGACCTGGTATCAGTAGGGAACCGAATCAATGCCATCATGGATTGAGGTGAGTTATCATTAAAGATTCACATTTAGCTAAAATAAGCATTTTGAGATTCATGACATAATTATAGTAAGTGCAGCCATAGAATCTGATAAACTTCCATTTCACTAAAGTAACAGAATAAAACTGACCATATCCATTCTTCATATGTATCTTGCCACATATAATTGGAAAGACAATGGATGCATTGGCTGATTCAGGTGGACTTCTGTGATTCTCTATGGAGGAACATGAGATAGGGCTGCAGTATAATTCTGTCAAGACTACATTGTAAGGAATAAATTCACCCACATACTGCCAGACTCTCTTGGATGAATAAAGAAAATATAAAAAATAAGCTCTTGCAAACCAAAGGCCACAATGGACAGATAATGGTTTCAAACTACAGCTTGGAAGTGTGGTGTTGAGACTTCTCATAGGGAGAAAAATAGTAAATGCAGATGATTTAAGGGCTTTCATACCAGAAGTGTACGTGTAGAGGATTTCACTGAAGAAATTTTTATTTAACCTGTGCTGAGATCTCTCCACACTTGGATAACATCAGCTTGGCAGAAAAAGCATGGAGAGCAACACTGAGCTTGAACTTCTGATTACTGAGCAAGATTTTGTATTTTTCTTGCTCTGTACTGTCTGATTTGAGGAGATAGTGGTGTATTCTTCTAGCACTGTCATAGTTAGCTTTCTTGGTCTTCATTTTCATATAGGGAAGCAAAGGAAGGTAACGCTGAACAGAATGAAGTAAGATGACCTTTGTAGCTGACAGAAGCAAGACTTAAAGATTTTAGTTTCCATGCTCTCATGTATCCACTTAGTAAAGCAAGAAATGCATTGCTCTGAAATAAAAATTTTAGATTCTAGATTGAACACAACAAATCTATCTCTAGATTTTATTTACTCTGCAATCTTTTCCATAATGCCATTAATTATGTGCAGCAAATCTGAGGAAACACAATGCCTTCATGTTGTAAACCCAAAACAAGTTGTACAATCTCTGTTTCAAATCTCTCAAATTTTGTCATATCCTACATTATTCTACCTGCTGGTATTGTTGTCCCTCAGGGCTCACTTCTGGCAGGTTTGTCTAATACCTGGACCGGAAAGGTGGCCTCCATATACTCCAGGAGTCTCCTGGATTCCTTGCAGCCAGCTGTATTGCTTTCCCAGCAGACATCCAGGTAGCTGAAACCCCCATCAGGATGAGAGCTTATGAGTGTGACACTTCCTGTGTCTGAAGCAAGAAGCCTCATCAACAGGCTTCCCCTGGTCAGGCACCTATAGAAGACCCCACCTGAGAAGTGTCCTTTTCTGGCCTTCATTTTTTACCCACAGACCTGTTCACAGCTGTTCCTCAGAGGCAGCTCTTCAAAATTTATCCATTCCTTAACATAAACAGCAATAGCTCTGCCCCCTCCTTCCAGCCTATCCTTCTGAAAACTTGCAGCCCTCACCGGCCGTGTTCTAGTTCTGCAACTCACCCCACCGTGTTTCTGTGACAGCCATTAGGTCATAGATTTCTAACTGCATCATGTTTTGCAACTCTTCCTCTTTGTTACCCATACTGCAGGCCTTGGTGTAAATTTATCAACAGCTACATAAAAGGAAAGCAACCACATTAATTAACATCAGTCAATTACACTGTGAGCTGAAAAGTGCCAGAAATGGGGGGTAAAAGCAAAAAAAACCCACAAGCAATGAAATCTACTAAACTGATGATCCAGATATAGGGTGTAGGAGACTATATTTTGGGGATGTTTTTCCTAATACCTTTCCCTTCTTAGCCATTACCTAAACTAATTTCAAATTTATCAAATAATTTACATTGAAAGATGTTACCTTTAAAGATAATAGCCAGCACTTAATGAAGTAAGACTTTTATTCACTTATTTAGAAATCTGACTGCAGAGTGTAAAGAAAATGTTAATGGCAAAGAACAAATTTGTGTTAATCCTTCCAGTGTTATCTTATCCTTGCAATTTATAGACTAGGTTAAATATTTCTCTTTCTTCCTAGGATGTACATGATTCTGTGGCATCCATTTTGATAAGAAATATAAAACTAGGTATAAATAATCTCAGCATGCAGCACATTTCTAATTCACAATATTAAAATGAACAAATATGAAAAACTGCACCAAATTAATTTTTATTTCCAGCTCTGTATGTAATAAACTACCAGAAAGCATGTTGTGTAAATATTCTACATGAGAATAAAATTGAATTATGTGTTGCGAAACTGATTAAATGGAAACATAAGTTTTACAGACTTCATCTATTCAACATTGAACACAGAGTTCCACAAGCAGCAACCAAATTTGTTACAGATTCAGGTCAACTTGATGCAGATAGCTTTTCCCAGGCATTGAGTAAAAACAATTAAGCTACACCATCTGATGCCACCAATACAGCCAGGAATTTCTGCATACTGCCTGTTAGCTGTTTGACATGGCAGCATTGCTGGTGTCTGAGCCACATAGATCCATGCTCCCACATCCTAGCACCTGGAAACTCTAGGAGGATGGTTCAGCAGTCCCAAGTGACTTCTCTCTGCTACTTCAATGAGCAATTTTAATTGGCCAACTTAAGACACCTTGATTCCATCTAGAAATTTAGAATATAGAAATTCAAGCCAGAATTGTTGCAAGAAATTCAAGCAAGAAATTTTCAGAATTGGTGAACTTTCTATTCAATAATATAATGTAATTGATCTTTATTTTTGCATTCCTTGCTGACACCTTCCAAATGCTCTTCTAGTCTTCTGACAACCTCGACTTTTCATTCTTTAACCTCACACTCTTTGTTTTTTTCTTGCTTTAGAATTAATGCCTGCTCAATGAAGTTGCATAGTCTTGGTCCTGAGGAATCACAAAAGAACATGTAAGTTACAGTACAGTGTGAAAAACAATACACACAAAATTGAAAAATATAAAATAAGCAACTAATTTGACTGATTTTTTTTTATGTAATAAGTCTGGGAATTAAACAACTTTTGTTTACGTGATGCAACATATGGCTAAGTTTTTGATCCAGTGAGATAGAGCAGCAATGACACAGGGGAACTTCTGTGACCAACATGATGTGAAATCCAAATAAAAAGCATGATTCTGTTCTTATAAAATTCATGCTGCTTTTTACAAATTGGGTTTCTCCTGGATGTTACTCTAAGTAATTTCCAGAGCTGGTTGGTTGTAACCTTACAAGAACAAGGTTCACAACAATACAGGCAGCCTGAAGGAGTAACTTTTCTGATTTCTCAGTCCCAATTCTCCTCTATCAGCTGTATTCCCCAGCAAACTATTGGGTTATAGTGATGCAAAAATTCAACTGTAATACTAAAATGGTGATGATTACTAAGTCTGGACAGGAATTTCACAAGCCAGTATTGCTAATATATATCTGATCCTGTGGCTCTTCCCTGAGTTTACATTCTGATAATTTTGCAGTATCAATGAAGATTTACAGAGATCACATACAAGTGTTGAGCATCTTCTCATCACCTTTCCTGCACGACTTATGAAAAATATTGGAAGTAACTATATGGAAATTAGAAGGTAAAGAAACAAGACAAAGTAATATCACTTATTAGCCCAACTGGTATAGTTAAAGGGATACACTGAAACAAAAGCAAATTGAATACTACTGCTTTGACTCTAACTTAATTACATTAATTGGTTGGTAATGTGAGAGATAAGTGTGGTTGGCACCCATGGAGAGGAGAAGTTATTAGCAAAGAAATAACCTTTGGAGAAACAGCAAGAGAGAGAAAGCTAGTTATTACCTGTGGAAAATTAAGGGTCATCTGATAGAGATGTGAGGAAAATTATAATGTGTCATAAACCCATACTTTCATTGAGTTCATTCTTTCTGTTTTTTTTTTACTGCTAGCTTTATTTCCAAAATTTATTTGCTGAAGATATTTTGCAAGTTTCCATTGAGATTTAGGGAGCAGCATAAAGGTCAGATATAGAACAACCATTTTGTGAAAAATATTTTCCCACTGTTCATCGAGATTTTCTGTTCATGATTGACCATATGAATTTATTTTGAAACATGGAATATCTGAGTATCTGATCTGATAAACAAAATTTCCCTGTGATAATTGTACAATGTATTTTGCATTCTCTAATGCATGTGTAAGAATGACACTAATTATACAATATATTCAACATTCTCCCTGTACAATGGGAGAACATATTTTTTCTTATTTAAAAATCATTTTTTTCATTAGAAAATTAACAAATATTTTGCAATATAACTTTAGCCAACTGACAATAGAAGGACAAGGTATGTCATAATCTTGTTCATAAAGTATAATTAAGATTTAACCACTGAGAGTACCTGTTATTGTCTCACTTCAGCATTAAGAAGATAGAGCATGTAAAGGGCAAACGTTGAGTGATTTGAATAGAGAAAAGCTTTTTCTGATTAGTAATATACATCGGTTTTGTCTTAACGTGTTTGTATTGATAAGAATAGCTCTTCCAAAAGAGGATGTGCTAGTAGATTTTAAAAAAACACAACAGAGTGCCTCAAATCACCTGATTTTCAATCTCCTCAAATCCCAGACATAACCATTTGGGAAAAAAAAAACAACAAAACAACCAAAAACCAAAAAACCAAACTTGTCCTGTGTAACATGCTTAGTATGCATCAATTTTCCCATAACTAGAAAGGATTTTTATCAGCATGCTCATGCATCCCCATAAAGTGCTAATGAAGCACAGAGTCAAAAGTGCCAAACTATTTTCCATTAAGATGCTCTCCTCCTAACATGCTGGAAATTTCACAAGAAAAAAGCAAGAGTCTTTTCTTGAGGATGCATGCTGTTCTTATTTGGATCATTGTGAAGGCTATTGAAATAAATATTGCAAATTTTGAGAATGTAGTTTTTTAACTTTTCCAGCAAACACTCAATGTATATCCAAAACAGTAATAATGCATCACAATTTTAAAAATAATTATCATAAACTAAATCATCAGGCATGAAATTAACTATCTATGATAAAAAATTAATACTAAACAGGAGTTAGTTTTTTGTGCCATTCCATTATATTTACTGCCTTGGATTGTATAGAAAAGAGTAAAATTTTTGTTGTTCTATGTGAATTCTTTTTATTACCTAAGTAGTTTTGTAATTTATACATCTGTCTGTATAAACAAATAAACCTGTCAAACAGTTAATGTTTGTCACCACATCCAGACCTTAAGCCTTTCTAAGAGGAGGCTGCCTGAATCCTTTGCAAAAGGTAACAGTCATTTCCTACGTGCTGATGTCCCCAGTCCAGAAAAAATGTTTGTTTCCATTCATGTCAGGCATTCCTTGTCCCTTTCAACAGATTATTTCTCAAAGGATCAAGAAAAACCCTATTGCTTAGTCTGCAGCTCAGTTTGTACATGTTTGATACACATTATACATGTGAAATTATATCTAAAGTTTGATACTCCACACTCTAATGTGTTTAATTTGCCTGCAGCTTCTCATAATCTCCCATAATTCTTAACTGAGGTGACACTGAAATTATCATCTACTGACTAATTATTCTGTAGCAAAAGTGCATGAAAGAAAGTAGCTAGAGACAAATGTCTCTGTTAATAGCTAGATTCTAAGCAGTGGGTTTGGTTAAGTAACAGTATTTAAATGTTAAAAATCAGCGTGTAGATTATTGGGACAGGAAGAACAGTTATTTTAGTTTTAAATGAAAACTGGAACTTTATTTGGATATATCATCATTTTTCCTGTGTAATTAAAAAAATAAATATAGTATGTCAAGTAATAAATGTAATTCTAGCTAATAGTTTAGTTCCAGACATCCTTTCCTAAACTGTGTGTTACAAGTTGCTTTGTTGAAATCAATTTTCAGTAGTGAGAATAACTTTCAATAATAGTTTCTCCCCTTCAAATGAAGAGAATAAAAATAGATCAGGAATAAATTATGACAGATTATAAGACACATCTTTAACAGCTGCAAAATTCTATAACAAATAGAATTTCAGGCATTCTGTGCTGAGCCTTAGATTGTATTTAAGCCATGATCATCAGATATTTGCTGAAAGGCAAAACACACACCTGATCTGAGCTGTCAACCTCCATGCCCACAGTGCCTGTTCACTGAAATTTCAGAAATCTTTTGACCTCATACAGAATGCCAAGGGTCAGTTTGCACAAGCAGCATGAAATCAGATGTGCCATATTATTCAGCATCTGTTCCTTACTCCACACCAGTGTTTCCCTGGAAAACACAGAGCTGACAGTGTCAATAATTCTATGCTAATCCATCAATTTTTACCTATATTTCACCAATTATACTCCTTAGAGCCTTTTTAGCTATCTATATCCAGCTAATGAGTCTCAGATCAACAACCAGAAACTGCCAACATAATTTGCATTGAAGAGAAAAGGTTTTTTTCCCTTTCTCCCTCCTTCCTTCCTTTTCTTCCTTCCTCTACTCTCATTTTCAAGACTCAGCCTGTATTGCTCTGCCTTAGAATGAGCCTGAAACCACTTCTTCCTAAATACCTTTCTCTCCTGGTACTGTAATTTTTACAGTATCATTATAGAGTTTAGAGACAGTTTTATTGTAAGTTATAAATATTTCTAGAAGAATTCCAGCACCCAGCAATTGTGTTTATTTAATGTCACTAGCACATCACAAAAGATCATAACTGTCAGAGGCCAAAAGTATTTCTAAATTAATTTAATATTTATAGTCCTCCATTAATTGTACAAAGTAATAAAGAGACAACTAATGAGTACCTACTAGATATTTCACTTTTAAGATGCTTAAACATTCAAGATACATTTTAACCTATAAATAAAAAAAAAAAAAGAATGTGCTATGTACTTCATGCCTCTCTGCTAGCACACACATGCTGCATCTGTAGTGGCACTGTTAATACTCACACCTGCATGAATAAAAGCTTGCTGGTATTGCTAAATATGCTAGAACTTATCTTCCACTGATGTGAAAGGTAATCATAATTTTTAAGAATACATTTATAGTTCCTCTAGCAAAGATTTTCAGAGAAAATAAACCAAGTGCCTATTTCTACTGAAAGGTAATTAAGTACAATCAGTATAGTTCCACATGAATAAAATTCCAGAATCACTGGAATTCACCAAGTTTTAGGTATATTTCAGAGTGTCTCTCTCTCCCTGTAAAATTTGCATAGTCCTGCATTAGGCACTTAAAAAAATGAGTACAGTTGTTGGGTTTGTTCTGATTTTCATGTCTTTTTTTCTCTTTTCTTTCCTTTTTGTTTCCTCTATCCGTAATTTTTTTTAATCTAATTTTCTTTTTCTTACCTTTCCAAAATTATGTATTAAAAAAGCTGGTTTCCATAATTAAGCTGATTACCATCAGAAAAGCTTTTCTTGATAACAATATTTATTTGAAGATAGTCTATTACAAGCAAGAATGACAAAATCCAGTGAATAAAAAAAAATGAGATACTTGTACCTATACTCCAGGTGGGGTTTCACAAGGCTGGAGTACAGGGGTAGAATTACCTCCCTCAAATTGCTGGGCTCGTTTCTTTTCATGCAGCTCAGGATATAGTTGGCTCTCTGAGCTGCACCCTGATGGGTTAAGTCAAGCTTCTCATCCACCAGAATCCCCACGTCCTTCTCAGGACTGCTCTCGTTCAAGTTGGTTTTCCAACAACTTTCATTTAGAAGTAATAAATCATCAACATTCTCAGCTAGGTAACTGCAAAGAGTGCTAAAAATCAAACTCTGATTTTCAGAGTCCTTGTTCAATGATTTATTCAGAAGACTAGAATACTTCTTTGCAATATATCATATCTGCTAGTGCTGTCACCATTTTAATTTTAGTGATCTAAAAATTATGTATTGTTTTTCATTTTTAAAAGTTATTACTGCCTGCAGCTAATACATCTATTAGCTAAGAAGCCTCTTTTATATGAAACATAAATGGCTTTTTTCTTTATTTCAATTTTTCCATCTCACAATCCTTTTTTAATCTCATAATTTTACCACATTTGATTAGTCTTTTTTTCTGCCTCCTCCTATTTCTTCTTCCCTTGCCTATACATCCTTTCCTGTACACCTTTAAGGTTTCATTTTGCAACATGAGGAAATTCAAATATATACAACCACTTCTGAAGTATAGCTATATGAATAATTCCACTCACATAAAATTGGAGTAGTTAAAGCATTTTATTTATTGGGATTTCTGTCCTCCTGCTCATCACTGCGGTATGACTACATTAAAGTAACATGCAAGTAATATCAGTTAAATTGCGATAACCACGTGGGGTGATTGATAACCATGAGTGATAGGGATGAAAACAATGGACTGGGGAAAAATAGGAACAGAGTTAACACCTGGCCCAGAGAACGGGCACCAAGTTGATCAGTGGGATGGAACACCTCTCCCAAGAGGAAAGGCTGAGAGAATTGGGATTGTTCAGCCTGGAAAAGAAAAGGCTTCAGGATGACCTAAGAGCATCCTTCCAGTATCTGAAGGGAACGTATAGGAAAGATGGAGAGAAACTATTTACAACAATGTAGGTGAAAGAAAAAAGGGAAGTGGATTTAAATTAATGAAGAGTAGATTTAGATTAGATATTAGGGGAAAAACTCTTTACTGTGAGTGTTGCGAGGCACTGGAACAGGTTGCCCAGAGAAACCGCAAATGCCTCATCCCTATTCAAGGCTGGGCTGGATGCGGCTTTGAGCACCTGATCTAACTAAATGGGCCCCTGCCCATGGCAGTGGGGTTGGAACTTGATGATCAAAGTTCTCTTCCAACTCAAACCATTCTATCATTCTGTGATGATTCTATGATTCACTTATAAAAGTGAAAAAAGGAAACGTAGTTTTTTATTATGGCTTTACCCAAAGATGCATGAACTTTTTGCTGACTTGTGTACTTGTGTATTTCATAGACATTAAAAGTCTGCTTTTATACTGGCATATATATTTGTTTTGCTTTCCAAGGAGATCTAATGAAAAACAGGAGAATGTTGGAGCACTCAATATAAAGACAATTTTTGTCAAATAACATAAAAAGACTTACTGAAAATATGCAAGGCTTTTCTGCTTTCACTTTACATTAAATTTAAATTGGAAAGGTTGTTTTGCCTCTTACACTGAGTGTTTTTTAGTTTCTAGGTAGTTTTGGAAAACTACCACCTCAGATATCAGTAATACTGCCACCATAGCTCTAACCTGCTGTGCATCAATCAGAGATTATGGTATTTTTCATTTCCTTCATCTGATAGTCAAAGAAAAATTTCCATTCTATTAAAAAATTATTGGAGGTGCACTTTGCTTCAAATACTTTCAGCTTCAAAACTAACTATGGAAAATATGCTAGCATTCTGTGACCTTATCCATTTCAGAGTGATTAATCATCCCCAATCACATGAGCAAAGCCAACTAAAACACTCATATGATCTTTCTGTATCTAGATCCTAAAGTATATTCAAATCAGAATATATGGACAAGCTTCTGGAAATCCTTGCTTGTACATTGACTTGATCAAGGTCAGAAGGCAGACAACAGATGAATATTAAAATGCAGCCAGCATAAGAAAGGCTATGATTCACATGGGTAGTTGTACACACACGTTTCCTAATGAGTTCTAGTTAGATAGAGATAGCTTCAACACAATTTTGCTTCTCTAAATTGTTGTCATAAACAGCAATCAAGAAATAATAATAAAAAAAGTAAATCTATATGATCTCAGCTACCCATATAGTGGCCTCTACCTTGTAGATTTTGCAGAGGGATAGAGAGAGAGACCTGAGACTAAGTTAAGCACAGAAAGTAATCTAGGTATACGGATTATATGGATTTTTTTTTAGTAATTTGAAGTGACATTCATCCAGTCTAGTGAACTGAAAAAACTATTTACAAAATAACGTCTATAACATATTGTTCGACAAATTTATACAACAATGTGTTTCATAAGGTATTTTCTGAAGCCAAGGGCAAAAAATAAAACTGATGAATGTTTTCTATTCAAGACGTTCTGATGGGGTCTTTTTTCAGAATTTATACAACCAATACAAACATAGTTATATTTGTAAATGTGAAGAAAAAGAAACTCTTTGAAATTCTAACTTAGAAAATATCCTAAATATATTCTTAAACTGTTATTTCAATAGCTTGCACAGCTCTTCTTACCGTCTCTTTAGAATTTATCTTAAACTGTTCGCAAAATGATATGAAAGTAGACATTGCTTGGAAATAGTTTGGTTAACTAAATCAAACTTTTATGACAGTGAGCAATAACTTCCAGATCCAAATCCAGAATTTTGTTTGACAAGATATCAGTTCAGTTTTTTTCTGCTGTGCCACAACACTGCTACTCAGCTTACCCCTTTATTTCCTGATCCATTTATGGGAGGAACTAAAGATGTTAAATAATTTCTGATGCCCTGGAATTAGGACTAAACCACTTAGTTCTATTGACTTAATTTGATCATTAAATTCCTAGTTTGACTGCATACTGTGATGCATTGAAATACACAATACAAACCACTTGTTCATCAACATAATGTATAAAATGAGAATCATGTCTTCAGTCTTGCTTTCATAAAATCATAAGAGTGGCCATTCTGGGTGAGACCAAAAGTTAACCCCAATATCTCCATATTTCCAATAGCATCAGACACACAAAATAGGATATC
>VXBQ01007033.1:82731-235311 GCA_013400175.1 Phainopepla nitens | reverse complement strand
GTACGATTTCCTTCCATGTATATACCCATTCAATTCTCAAACATCCATCAGTTTTTTAGCATGCACATCATATGGTCAAGTTCTCCACAGATTAACTACAGATGATGCTGTCAGAGTAAGACCTTTCTCCAACTTTTAACAACACCTCTCCATCCAAGTGGCTACCCAGTAGAGAATGTTCCTTCTGTGGCCTGAACAGCTCTCCCTTCCCTATAGCTCATGTTCAGCTGGCTTCCCCACCATATGGGCACCTTTTCCTAGCTGCCTTATTTTCCTGGACTTGCCATGGAATTGGTACTTCTAATTGTCACTAAATGAAAAGGTAAGACTTGTGTTCCTCACATACACCTCTAATGCACAATTTCTGATCTTCACTATCCTGCCCAGTCACAGAAATCCTTTTTTTGCATACTTTACTGCGTACTTCTTCATGAGAATCAATACTTCCAGCACACTACTTTGAGGTTTTAGAGCCTGCATGAGCATACTGCTCTTCAACACCCTTTATAGCAGAGTATTTATTTAGCTGTTATTTCCCAGAGTCCACCCAGCATACTGTGTGTATGTACAACACTCAGCAAATACTGTACTCAATAAAGAAATATTTAACATAGAATGGATCCAGAGGGCATCTTACAACAGCAACAGGCATAAAGTTGTGCAGGACGGTATTTTTCAAATAACATACCTGCCATCAAGGTTGACTTCCAATTACTTTTGAAAACCCAGCCATTAACTGCTAACCTGAATCTTTTAGATTGCATATATAAAAACAATACCAAATGTTAAAGCATACAAAAAATCCACACAGAAGTGTGAAGAATTTTATAGAAATACTTCTAACCACATTCAATGAAGTGTACGGAGTACCAGGTAGTGAGGCTTTAATGCAGAGTAAACCAAAATCTGTCAAGTAAGATTTTGGAAATGTTCTCCGTAATACAGAAAGATTACTTGATGCAAAATAATTATTTAGGAATATCTTGTTGTGTGTGTGTAAATTTATACACGGTAAGCTTACTGAATATTCAGTAGTACTGTACTAACAAATTTCAAGTAACTAGAAAAGAGTATTGTGAAATATTTATATGACTGGACTGGTTAGATGGACTCCTCAGATCTGTCAACAAACAGCAGTAGTCTTCAGAATATCTCAGCTGAGCTTATACCTTTGAGAATCTGTGAATATACTGTATCCTATTGCAAAATCTATACTTATTTTCATTTTGATTGAGGCAGTGGTTTAAGTGTGTTAAGAATTTTTAAGAATGGTTAAGAATTATCAGGTGTTATATTATACTTTTACTTTACATATGACTCAGGTTTCACCTGAACCTTAGGGTATCTGAAGTAATTTTATTCATACACACCGTGAATCCAAAATCCATTAATGTTTCCCTTCAGACTACAAAAACTATTTTTTTTTCATTTGTACAGTAATAAATCCCCTTATCCGCCATGGAATTTTATTTTCTTGAAAGTAAATGTGTTAACTTTCAGTGACCTCCAGGTTACAGCTTTAATAAACCTTAAAACAGAAGTATAAGAGTCCTGACAGACAAAAGCTCAGATAAAAATTCATAACAGGATATTTATTTTTCCACAGTCGATATGAAGAACTGCAGACCATAACACTCCTGCTTAATATCAAAAGTGACGTGAGAGTTTATAGCAAGCATATTCCCCCAAATTTTTATATCTGCCAGAGACTTTGTGTTGCCATACTCTTTGCCCTTTGTTCCTGTCCAACAGGTACTCCTTAGGTACCACAAAAGAACATGACCTTTTTGCAATCATGACAAAAGGATTTCCATAGTAGCATCCTGTAGATAGGATTTAATTTAAATAATTTTGCAAATAATCCATGAAGTTTAAAAGTAAGAGCAAGATAACGTAGAACTAAGCTTAAAAATCAACCTTCTCCCTTTATAGTTAGCATTTTAATTATTGAAGAATCAAAAAAAACCCAAAAAAACAAACTGTGAAAACCTTCAGGAAATTCAAATGTAAATAGTTTACATCCCCCTTGAGAAAAAATAAGTGTGGATGTTTATATACACATAAGCTTATATCAATCAGTCTGAAGAACAAATCCATAGGCAAATTGTTGGCATAATACATTTTTATTTTAAATTGACTACTGTAAAAAATGAACACATTTTTAATAATGATTATCATCTTTTGGTAAATAAACAACAATATTAGAGTATGTGACAAAAACAATTTAAAACAAGTGTCTTTCATATTGCTTGTTCAGCCAATAAAGCTAATATAGATATTTGTCTCCTCTGTTACTTCTATCTAGCATGACCAGAAAGATGATGGATATGAATTGCATATTCCTGAACACAATGAAGGAAATGAGAAAGCTCCATCTCTAAAAGATGGAAGAATGATTTGAAGATGACCAAGTATATATTTTTTAATTTCTATCTTTACATCCTCTTTCATCTACCTTTACTATTAAAATATTACCTCAACTGAGCAGAAAGTATGATAGCAATTTTGATTTTCATTTTATAAAACAAATTGCTTTTCATTTTTTCACTTGTGCCATCCCAGTATATGAGAAGAAAGATGTGTTAAAATTTGAACTAGTCAAAGTTAATATATATTCATTCCTATTGTATTTTTATTATACTTATTCCAATTCTGGTTTTTGTTGACGTAGACAGAAATCTGTTACCTTCCTGTACATCCTTGCTGTTATAAACCTGAGCATTGAAGACAATAAGACAAGTAAACACAGTAATTAGAAATTTCTCTTTGGGAAAACATTTCTTGATGTTGCTCTGCTGTATAAATAGATGTCAACTTGGTGAGAGGAAAGGAAAATCTATAATTAAAGCAATTGTATGGAATGTGATTTTGCATCACAAAAATCCTAATTTCATTATTAGAGACATTAAAATATGTATCTGGGGTTTTTGGAGGTTTTGTTTTGTAAGATGCAGTAAGTTCAAAACTCTTAGGATGCTGCACAAGGCTGTGCGCAATTTGTTCTACTTAACTGAATATCAGAGTGAAATGGTGAGGACCACGTTATTGATGGACACTGATGAGCCAGACAGGGTATGCACCATGCTGCTGAATAACAAATCACTGGACAAGCTCTGATACACCAGACTTTTCCAGAAAAGGCAGCCAAATTTATTTTACGATTAAGAGGTTTAGGACTGTGTATTAACATTGACTTCTGTTTTGTGGTATTTCCACTACTTCTACATTGTCTCTGGCAATACCATTACTAATCTGCTTTTATTGGATTTCTTGATTGTCATTCCTTGATTGTATCTAGCAGTAGTAAAATATGTTTGACAGGCATAGAAACGATACCTAGACATAGAAATGATACCTCCATCGGTGTTATACCTTTTGGGTAAAAGTCTTGAAAATTTTTCTCCTTGTTTGCTTCAGGATAGACAAACACCTTATTCACATTTTTTATTTTAAAAATATACTTGCTTCTGCATCAGTGAAACATTAGATTCATCATTTAATCCTGTCTGAGATTCCAACCATACATTTAATATCCTGACTTATAAGAAGAGGAAATACTCTGCCATGTAAGACATTTATCACTACATATTCTATCTTATCTTCCTGTTTCTTTTTCATTATATTTCCTAAATGTGCTAGGTCTAGTTTAGACTAGATTTACATAAGTACATTCTGCTCTTGTAGAATACATAGACTTGTATTTATTTCAAGATGGAAGATTTGTACAAATAAAAGCAGAATTCCAAGCAGAGAATGTAATTTTTTACTGCACTTTTTACTCAGATAAGTCATCCCAATAATAGAATGGAAATAAGAATGACACATTTCATTATTCATACAGGCTCTTGGTGTTTTTAAGTAACTAAAGTTTGTTCAAGTGGTTTGATATCTCTCTAATCACTGCTAAATAAACTTAAAAAATATTACTGCTTGGCCTGAAGTATAAAATTAACTCTGATTTAGTTACTGCACTTGAGACAAACATGCTGATGCATTAGCCTTCTTTTCTTTTCTTTTCATGAGTTTCTGTTGATTATTTTCATGAACCCTGGTACACAAAATTAATTTTTTACTCCTTTAACCCCCTCATTAAAAATGACTGCATATCAAAGACATTCTTCCAATATCTGCTATTCAAGTTCCGCACTTGGACAAATATAAGTGTCGGACCTATCATACTCAATAAATCTTTAAGAATTCAAAATTATATTTATATAATATTCTCTTGAAAATCTCACTTTCTATAAATACTAATGTCATGCTAGAATACACACAGAAAGAAAACAGAGAGCCTTCAATGGAAATTAGGTTAATTTCATTTTCATGAAAGCAAATATTTGAAAAAAATTCTGAGATACTTGTTCTAGCCTATTTACACAGTGAATGATTAAGAATAAGCTATCTAGTAAACACTGTTCACTCAGCTTGAACAAGATTATTTTAGAGAAGGTAAATGTCTGCAAACTGAATATATACAAACATATATACACATATATCTCTATAGGTATATACATATTTTCGGCTAACCTGTTCCATGAATTTAAGCTGTTGTTGCTCTCTTCTGTACATTCTGTATCCATGCTCTGTGTCTTTTTTGGAATATTAAGATCCTTATAAGAGGTTGCACCAGTCATGGTTTAATGCACAATCAGAATCACGCCAGTGAAGGGTAGAAGATGTAGCCACCCACATTTTGAAACATGGGGCAAGCTACCTTTGAAATGCTGGTCAGCTCACGTGGCATAAAGGGAAACGTAATATTTGTGTCCCTTAAGCTGATTCTAAGTCAGTCCTGACACTTAATGAAACAAATCTTAAGCAATGAGACAAATGAGCACAAAGTGGCCTCGGAAAGGCAAATGCCTCTTCATGTACTCAATGCATGACTACAAAGTAAACAATTTTTATAGGCAGTTTTCCCAAGGAAGTCAAGACCTAGATACAACAGTACAATTTTCCAAAGCCACTGAAAGGTCAAGTTGAAATTGTTTAAACAATTGTGTAAATAGATAAAATTTTTCTCCTGTTAATTAAATAACACTTTTACAAAACTCTCTAAGGTGCGATGTATTTACTTCCTTTTTCTATTGGGAACTCTACTAGTACTCTGCCATTAAATCTGAATGACCAAACAAATATAAAAATGAGAAATTAATTTTATCCCATTCCTTATTCATCAGAGATCATTTGTTAAAAACAAACCCTGAAGTGTACACACATACAATCTCAGAAATCAAATTAATAACTCAAGATCTGCATTCAGCCACACAGAATCAATAATGTAACCTGCACATTAAGCCAGGCAGTTAATGTTTGCTGACAAGTACTATTAAATAGGATTGTTTTAAAGAATACATTCCTACTTTTTACCGACAGATATCTTTCCATGAGATGTCCAGTACTATAAAATGTCTAAGAAAATATGTTTAACAGCGGCTTGACTGTTCATGCAAGCTGTTCCCTTATGTATCACAAATGTGATGTCAGATTAGTCACCTTTGCACTGTAACAGAACAGATTTTATATTAACTATTTCCCAGTCAAGCAAACCTACACTGTACTTGCACTGACACTGATTTTTCGTCCTCCCATAAAGATTTGGAAAACGGGTATACAATACAGGAGGTACACATACAAGATAACATAAACAAGTGATTTAGAGAAACGGTACTAGAAATACTTAAAAGGAGTTTTTCATTATGCTCAGGACAGCAAATATGTAAAATGCTCAGAAGAGAGTAAGAATAAATCGGTTCATTCTTGCCTATGGCAGTGAAAATGCAAGAGGACACGAGTTGTATAAAATATCCTCAAGCTCTCTTAAGTTGTGCTTTTACATGAATGTTAAAAAATGGGATAAAAGGTCCAAGCAAAATTAACTCACAGCAAGACTAATTTGCTGACATTCTGTGAGTTAGTTGTTGAATTATTCATGGAGCTGACAGGTTCATTCAAGAAGCTGAAATTTCTGATTTCCAGTGCACCATAAGAATATGAGAATATAGTCAGTTTAATAAATAAGACTGTGCACATGTGCATACATGTCCATGTGCAGACATCTTGTTTCTAATACTCATTTTAGCTGGCTGAAGATTTTCTAAACATTTTTTTATAATAATTTAAAAGTTAAAATTTCAAAAAAATTATAAATCTGTGCAGAAAATATTCCTGAGGAATACATAGCCATTTCATTGGAATTTTCAATAATGTTTGTTACAAGGCTGATACGTAATGTTTGAGATTAACAAACAGTAAGACAGATGTCACATATCTATTAAAAAGAAATATCAGAAATCAGAACGACTAATAACCTATGGGTAAAACATTTATCTGGAACATGATCTACATTGGAGACAATTTGAACCTTAGTCTTTCATATCTTGACTAAGTCTCATAATCACTAAAAATTAATGATATTGCCTGTTCTGGACTGGAACTTTGTCACTATAAAAACCAAACCAAAAGGAAACAAGAGCTTTCTTGCATTCATCTCAACACAGAACATCATGTTCTTGAAAGCTAAAACACTGATGGATCTAGAGAAATAATTTTCTACCTAGTTAACAGAAAAAAAAAGTATTAAAAATTTACTGTTTTTAAAAAATTATTGACAATAAATTATTGCCATTGAAGTAAATTAAACCTGCATATGTGACAGAATATATTTATTAAATATACATCAACTCCTGCTATTCATATTTATTCAAAACCTAATAACAAACTGTTGCCTTTGTCAAATGAAACAAGTTTTCTCTTTGCCACATGACAAAATTATTTTTGAGAAAACAAAAATTCGTTATTACAAAAATTTATAATTTTGAAATGCCAACCTGCTACAAATTGGACATGTCTTGAAGATTGTCTAAGAAATGGAAAAGTCTCTTGCCCTAGGTCTACTTGAAATTACACTGGTTATCATGTGAGAATGCTATTGTCATCACACAGCTCAGCAGAACAAACTGAACTGATAATAAAATATTGTTTTGACCATTAAATAAACACTTATGGGTGGCCAAAGAATATGTAACTATTCATATCACCGTCATGCTTGTTGAGAAAAGGATAATTACTCTTACAGTGTAGTTTCACAAATAGATTTTGTTTTTCTTCAGTATGCCAAGACAGTTTGGTCTTCATCTAGATAAAAGCATTGAACAGAGCTCATTTAGTTCTGTACCACTAAAAATTTAGGCATCAAATCATAACTTTAATGGAGAAAATATACTTTTAAAGAAATTATAAGTGTTGTCTCTACATTGGATATTAAGATCAGAAGCATGTGTGTGTCCCAACACAGAGTTAAGTATTTGAAAGATTTCCACATTTTTGCACATTAACCAAAACCCAGAAAAATAGATCTTATTTACCGGTCTCTATAAGTAATCTTAATATAATATTATAATTCAGATTTAGATTTTTGTGGATCTGAAAGTTTCCAATTGTTAAATTGAAACTTGTAAAGGAATATAGGATTAATCTCTAATGATGCAAACAGGGGGGAATTAACGGTTGTGTATTTCTGTCTTATTATATATGCTGTCACATAGGAATGAAATCGTGTTTACTTGGATTATGTATATTCAGGCAGACATTCCACCTGCAGATTATCTGCTGTCCATGCAACGTGAATCCAGACCTAGGCAGCCAGCAATGAGAGTGTGCTCAGCTGGGGGCATGAAACATGTGCGTTCTAGTCAGGAAAGTCAAACTGCTCTTTACACTCTGCTTAAGTCTGAAGCTAAAGTGCTGTTCAAAGTCCCTGGAGAAATAACTATTTCTACCCAGATAATAAATTGTCTGGTTCCTGATCTTAAAAGTAATTCCCATGGTAGTACTGGTAAGAGGACTTTAACATGGATCAATACAGACAACATTGTCATGACAGCAGTCAAAACTGACTGCAACCACAGCAAGAGAAAACATCCAAAGTAGGTGGCTGCATTCTTAAAGGGGGTCACAAAATGTCTTTCCATATATGGATTCCTAGGGGTAATCAGAAATGAAGACACAGAAAATCAGATGTACAACCAAAACCAGTAAAATAACGTGGTGCTATGTGGCTGCCACGGGCCACAAAAGGAGACCTAAGAACTAAAGTCATTCACATGAGGATTTTTTTCTAATATTACCACATTTTTAGCTTTAGTAAACTTTGGACATCAATGTCATGTAATAAGCAAAGGAACAACATAATATTAAATAAGTGTCAATATCAATGCAAATTGTGCACATATTAGAAAATGTATGAAAGAGCTGTTATTAAATGCCTCCTCCATCAAAAGCTGGACCTATGCTTCTAAGCTGATTGCTCCATGTTATTTCACAATGTCACGTCCCAACAATAAGAGGAATGCTTTGAACTCCCTTTTTTTAAGCCGATTTGAAATATGTGCAGAAAACTTTCAGTCATGTATCACTACTCTGGTACTTGGTTAATACAAAAATATTACAAAAATATATTACAAAAACTACAAAAATATATAGTAAATCTCTTTTACAAAGTAATTAGATTGACAGAGTGATAACATGCTTTTTTCATTAACAGTTATAGGATGAATAAGTTATATAAAATCACAGTTCTGTTGAGGTTAGAATAACCTCAAGATGATACAAAATAATGATTTTTATCAGAGAATAATGATAAAGTGATTAGATATTTAGAAAAAAAATCAGCTAATTACTTAAGCTGTGGTCCGTGTAAATACAGATCGACAAGAATGCAGGCACAGTAAAAGAATATTTATTTCTTCATAAGTCTTTAAAATTCACATATATTACATATGTGAAATAACCAGGATGTTCTAAACACCAACCCATTAATATTTTATCCTTTGGCTGTGGTACCAAGTCATGACTTGAGTGTCCATCCTTCCTGAAATCCCTAGTATAGTAACTGTACAGACAGAAAAAAAGTGACAGCTTTGAGCTTCATTAAACTGGTATAACATAGACTAAGTGAGAGGTAATTACATCCTGATGGAAAGTGAAAGACGGATTTTCCATGGAGTAGCCAGTGAGCCATGCCAAGGAAAGGAAACTAGAAGTGTTCCATGAAACCCAAGTCCCCTAAGACTATTATTTTATATACTGACAAAAGTTATGGATTTTAGTTCCTGGCTTGATTTTTCCAAGATATTTTGCATGTCTCCTTTGAAAATCAGACCTTCAAGATCATCCAGTCCAACCATCCATCCAGTACAACCATGACCACCCCTAAACCATATCCCCAAGTGCCACATAAAGATACCCTTCAAACACTTCCAGAGATGATGACTTCATACCTTGCCTGGGCAACTTATTTCAATGTCTACTTTTTCAGTGGAAAAAAAAAATCTAATATGTAATCTGAACCTCCCCTGGCACAGCTTAAGGCCATTTCTTCTCATCCTTTCATTTGAGACATGGCAGAAGAAAACAACCCCCATTTCACTATACCTTCCGTTCAGGTAGTTGTAGAGAACAATGAGGTCCCTCTCTGAGCCTCCTCTTCTCCAGGCTAAACACCCCCAACTCATTCAGCCATTCCTCATAAGACATATTTTCTAGACTATTTGCCAGCTTTGTTGCCTGTCTCCAGACATGCTCCAGCACCTCAATGTCATTTTAGAAATGAGGGGCCCAAAACTGAACACAGTACTTTAGGTGTGACCTCACTAGTGCCAAGTACAGAGGGATAATCATGTCTCAAGTCCTGCTGGCCACACTGTTCTTGATACAGGCCAAGATGCCATTGGCGTCCTTGGCCACATCTTTCTAAAAAGATAATTGAACAGTGAGGTAACAAAGCTTGACTAGATATTAAAGGACAGTAAGACTAAGCTACTAGTGGGAAAATATCTTTCAAAAATTATTGCTACATCTATGATTCCTCCATCTAATATTCCTGCTACACAGATATTAATTACTTTTAGTTTTGCTCATCTGATACATATTATATATCAGGGAAATTATTTGTACTTTTATTTACCTTTCAAGTTTTTTATCTTGTGCACTGGAAGAAGAGATTGTATCCTTGAACATTTCTCTGTGTTTCCCAGTCATATTACATAATCTGATAAAAGGAGACTTGCACACCTTGCCTGTACTGTTTTTACACAATTGCAAAGAAATAATTTTTTTAAAAAGTTATTTCTTTGATAAGCTATTTAATATTTGTCCTTAAGAAAAATTCACATCAATTGCCTATCTTACTGTGAGATGAATGCTTTACAGAAGACCCAATTTATACACTCTGACTATAAAAAGAGCATGGAATAACTAGCTCAGATTCAGAATGTGACTTTTATGTGCAAGGTCAGTATATTCAGAAAACTTTTCCAACTAGAAACTTGATTGCAGTAATGCTTTCATTATGCCAAATTGTCAGTGGCTGCAGCTTTACAGTTAAAAATAGAAAGACAACAGCTAATACAAATTAACTGTGTTGCAATTGTCAGACAGGCATGACAAAGCATGACCTGGCTCTTCATGACCCTTTGAATATTGCAATTACTATTGTCTTTATAGAAAGCTCAATGCTGGCTTATGCTAAAACAGGAAATAATTTAAAATAATGTCAAAATGTCAAAGCAGTCCAATTTCAGCAATTATTTTTATCATGGCTATATTCCCCTTTTAAGCAAACGCTTTTGAGGTTTCTAGCTGCATCTCCGATATTCTATCACTCTCCAGTTATACAAATAAAATTTCTTAGTTTATATCTATCAGTACATACATGCACAGGTAATAAATGCATATTTCAAAACCATTGCCTTTTTAAATACACAAATTTTAGGTTTATAAACTAAATTATTTTACTCTCAAACATCTGCCCCTAAGAATATGGTTCTTTCAGACTTAATACAAATTTCCCACTCATGCTCAAATGTGCATGCAAGGACATGAGCATGAAGATGTTACTCAACTTTTAACATGACAGCCTTCTAGCAGTCTTCTAGCATACAGAAATTCCAGTGTGAATACTAACCAGTCTAAGTAGAAGACTACCTACCATTCCATGAGTCTGCCGAGGTAAATTCATTCTTCAGCACACAATTTAAAAAATGTATTTGAATATGATCAAGGAAAAGGTGTTTTATTCTAAGAGCTGCAATGATCTGTTTGTTTTCTGCACTAGATTCCTGCACTGATTAAACATTTCACTATAAACTTTTAACTTTCCAACAAACGTTGACATGCAGGGAAGAAAAATATTTCAAAATTTCTCTTTTTGTTTAAGAAAAGTGCATGATCAAATTTGAAAAGATTTGAATTGGATAGTGTTATAATAGGTTGTAGCGTGGAAGGTCAAACAATCTCTAGATATGAAAACAGTACTTTCAAATATTCAATCTTCTGCACAGAGCAAAATTCTGTACTTTTAAAAATCTATATTTTTAAATTGTTTTAAAGAGTTATGCCTAAATATGTTTCCATTACAAATGAATAATTATCCTAATAAGCAAAAACATATATGGGTGTCCTATTTTGAAAGCACATTGGGCTAAAAAAACCCCAAAAACTAAAACCAAAAAAGAAAACCAAAGAAAAATAAAGCCCTCTCTGAAAAAAAGCAACCCTACAAAAGATTCTCACAAACTTTTCTGTCCATGAATATTAAAGTTATACAGTTGTCAAAATATGAATTCAACATGCTCATCCACTAGTGCAAAACTCAGAAGAATAAATGTATCTGCACAATGTGTCTCACCAGACATTAGTTTCAGATAATCCAATGCATTACAGATCATCAAGAGATATAGAATGATTTTAGACACAGGTTTTATGCCAGTTTTACTGGCAATTCTTTTATTTTCAATAAACTAATGGAGAAGAGAAATGTGCTGTGACATAGGAATTGGAAATTTATAACTATCAAAATATGGAGTGTGAAGGTTAAAATCCAGACTGGAAGACTGCCCTGATCCTAGCAGAAACACTGTTATTTTAAACTGTGTAGAGTTCTGTCTTTTTATTGATGTACAAAAAGTCACTGCTCTGCTGAGAGCTAGTACACACTCCTACCACAGTTTCCTTTGAGCACAGATGTTCTTTCAAGCGTACATCTGAAATACTTTGCTGATATTGAAGATTCCAGCCAGAGATTGACTCATTAAAGCATATGTCTTTTAGACTTACCTACCCCCTATCAACACTAAAACAGCTGCTCTAAGTTCTAGGTGAAACATAGTCCAAATTGCCAGTAAACTTTAAAAAGATACAAAGAACAAAAAAATGCTGTTAAAGGAATGACAAATTCATGTGACCAACCCAGTTCCCTCCTAAGTGAGATACTGTACAGAACAGATAGAGTAAACTGCTCTTGCTTGTTATTTAGTGGTGACAAGAAAATAAAAGATGCTTGGGGCAGGCATCATGACACTTTTGATTTGGGAAAAAAAAAAAAAATCTAAGATTCAGGTATAATTTCAGAAGATATGATTAACCAAAAACATCAGAATAAACAGAGCACCAGTCCCTACACTACAGGGATGTATATATATTTTCATATATTCTGTCACTAACTAACACTAATTAACATTCAAAGAAGTACATACGATTTTTCCTCCAAGATTAAAAGATTTCTACATAACATGGAGAATAAAAAGAAAAAAACTAGAAGTTAATACGTGAAGAAATGAGGTACATAAAGTTACTGCAATACTTACCACTGTGAAATTCATAACCTTCAAAATCCATATTGTCATTGCTAAATTAACAATCATGGTAACCAACAGCAGAAGCACAAAGAAGTATAAGCACCTCTTTCGCCATCCATAAATCCCTACTGGGTAAAACTGAGGATGTTCAGTCCTTGGAAGGCTGTTCTGTTGTGTGGCTAATATATACTGCTCTCGTGTCATCTGTAAAAGAAAGATGCAAGTATAAGTAAGTAAATGAGAGGTCTGTTTTTCACATGTAATATTACATGAAAATTTTCTCAGAATGTATAGAAATTCAGTTTCTATGGGCACAGAAGAGATACATTCATCTAGCATTAACTACATCAATGTTATTTTTAGTAGACATCTAGTATGAATTTGATGGATTTTATGAATTTAAAGTAAACCTTTGTTTTCTATTTCAAATTGGATTTGTATTTCAAATTTATCCGCAAGAAACTATTAAACATATAAAAGTAATTCATGCATGTATCTTACACTCTAATTCTGAATATTGTTTTATTGCCCTTTATGAGATCATTCAGCAAAATTGGGTTCTAGAGATTAGAGAGTCATGTACCTTTTCTTTTGTACTGGTTTTGGCTGAGGTAAAGATAATTTTCATCATATAGCTTGTAGCCAGCACACTTTCTCATACAAATAGAAGAAAAATCCCACCTTTCTAAAATATCTTTCATAAATGAAATTTCCACTCTTTTATTACACTTAGCAAATTAAATTAATAATTGATGCTATTATTCATGCCTCCTTATTAAAAAAAAATCATTTTGCCCTTTAAGAGATGGATACATGAAAATCTCTTGAATTCCTGAACTAGTTTAAATTCTTCTCACACACAAGCAAGCACTAACTGTTTGCAAACTGCTTTGAGAACTTACTATTAATACTTCCTTAGAACAAAAGTATTTATGCCATTTAATAAGAAACTTTTTTTTTCCTCCTTTCTTTTACAGATATTTATATTCATATTCAGCTGTCAGATTGCCTTTAGACTGTTAGGTATTAAATTTTCTCTGTGACTTAAAAATTGAATCAAAGCAGTCTCATTCTGTTTATGTAAGAATTCTTTCTGCAATATGCCCATTAGAAATGTTGTTTTAATAGGCTTTGTGCTCAGGAGGAAGAAGAAAACACAAACCAAAACAAAAAATCCAAAACAAACAAATACAAACTCAACAAACTTATAAACCAGACAAAACAACCAATTTTGCACTTAAAAGCTGTCTTTCTCTTGACTAAATAAAAGTAAAAATGCTCAAAAATGAGTCAGTCAATTCAATGAGAGATAAAAACTAGATTACATTCATTCGAAGGATCAAAGAAATGTTGATTTTACAAGATTTTAAAATGTGAAGCTCAAAAATGTTTGTGTAATTATCCGTGTTGCTAGATATTTTTCCAAATCAACTCTCTTTAGGTTTTACCATTCTTCTAGTGAATGAGATATTAATGGAATAAATTAACTCACAGGGAATAATTAGAGCCATAAGTCACAGAACACACATCCATATTGTAACAGTATATATATCACTGAAATAAGTCAAAACAGAAATAAAGAATTTAATAAGCAGATTTTAAATAAGTTAGGAAACAGGCATTCTGTCATTTCTAATTTTTTCAATCATGATTTCTTCTCTTTGCCCTCAATTTCAATAAAATGCAATGATTAGCAGTTTATTTATGTAGTAAATTTTACAAACAAAATTTCCCTCAATGGCATTTCTCAATCCTCCCAAAACAAAGCATGGCCAGGTTTTAAGACTTTGCATCATCTTCTTATATGCTGGCAGTTTTCATCCTAGTTGTATCAGAGTTAACCAAATTTCTCCTTATAATGATTTCTGCACATTTATTTTGCCAGCCATTGTAACAAAAATGTAATGTATGATTAAATTTTGAGATTTAAAGTAACTGGTTAATTTTACACCATTTCAATTTTCTTGTGATTTAACTTTACATATTACCTATGAAAAAATTATTTTCATTAAAAATAGTTGAAAAGTCAACTTTCAGATCATGACAATGTCAGAAGTAGTACTGGTCCTAAAACTGTGAATAAACTGCCAGGGAATACACCCTTTGCAACACAATCATTAAATACAATGACGTTTTATTCCATCACCCCTGGCAGGCATCACTCAGTGTCCCCTGTATACTGTGCAACTCCGTGAGGCTTGGTGAAGCAAGCTGTCCCCCTGCAGCTCAGGGAGGGCTGTGGTGGAGGAGACATCCACACCACAGCCCGCGGAAATTCCCATGCTGAAATAGCTTGAGGTGCCAGAGTTTGTGACCCTATGAAGAACCCATGCTGAAGCAGAAGCCCCTCTGCACCTGTGAACCATGAAGGGGGCTCACACCTCCTGTTGAAACCTGGAACATAAACTACGCCTCCACATTTTCACTACTGACTGATTCTCTGAGCGTTATTTCCCTAATTCATAGAGATAATGAAAAACATAAAGGTACTTTAAAACATAAATTCACAGCATGACAGTATCCAGACACAATAATCATTTGGATTGGTAAAGAACTGGATGACCTGTAGAGCTTCAGATATAGAAGAATGAGAGTAGCTAGCAGGGAAAATTCATCACAGTATCATTTAGAGGAAAAAAGAATCAAAAAAAAAATCTGGTCATGACTAGCCATAGCTCCAAACATCATACAGATGATTTACCTAAACCAGCTAGCTCTCCCCACTCACCCTCAAAGTAACACAGCCTCTTAGCCAGCAGGTAATGAATGCTGTGGAGAGCTCTCTTTTTGTATGACACTGCAGCAGGCCATTCATTTTGCTTCCCCTCACACAGTATGTGGCATTAAGCTTACAGCAGAAAATAATGTTAGTTTTCTTTATTGATTTTAGCTGAAAGTTTACCCTACATAGTGAAAAATGCATCACACAGAGCAGGAAGTGCTATAAGAACCATAGCACTTCTTGTGTAGCAAATACACAAATGCTTAGCATGTTACATCCTAACTTTGGCTTTAAAATCAAGACTTGGGATGAAATCAAGAAGCGCATTTTAAAAACAAATATGCAGATGGCAAGCAGGTGGGTTGTATCTTTTGAAAAAGCCTGGTGCATAAATGGATGAATTTTCTTAGCAAGCATTTAAAATGTCAAGCACCTATACATGAAGCTCTTGCTGTCACTTCCAGTACATGTTGAAGCAGATGAATTGTTCCTTCTCTTTTGCAAGTGTTTGGTAATCTACAATACTTCCAAAATTAACAGAAAAATATTGTATTATTTTGATTTGGTTGGATTTATATAAACTATGGGTAGATTGGCAAAGTAGTAGAGCTGCATTCTTAGAGAATTAAATATGGAGAGAGAGCAGCTTCCTCTGAAATTTTTATATGAGCTACACCTGACAGCTGCTAAGTCTTCTCCTTACGCTATTAGCCATTCAGGCCTTTCAAAGGCAGCCAAAACTGTCAGCAACTGACCCTACTACAATCATAGGGCCACAAATCATTTGCCAGGTAAGATAAAAGCCTCATCACTCTACTGTACATTTAATGCAAATCAGCATAAATCCTTATCGCCCTGATGGGCAATTTTGTATTTGTTGGATTTTACTTCTTTTTCTGTTTAGTATAATTGGGATCATTACTAAAACTGCTTTGGTGGCTCAAAAGCATTTGGAAAGTGTGGTTCTCCTGAGACCTGTACTAGGATATGTCAAGGAATCACAGAATGGAGTTCAAAGAGGTGATCTGGTCCAATCCCAAGGATGGAGACTAAACAAACTCTGCCTCACAATAAAAAAATATATTTATCATAAACTACTTTTGTCATGTAGCTGTCAAATCTGAGGGATTTCAAGATTCTAATCTGAGGATTTGATGCTTTTTTGTTCCGCTGTGGATTTTTCTTCTCGTATATTTCAGAAATGAAGGTAGAATTGTACACAACACTTCAAAACTGTGTTTTCTAATGAAGACATCTGGAAATCCCTTTGCACCCTTGAAAATCTAAAGTAAAAAACATATGCAAACAACTTCACTATCAAGGTCTACAAAAGTCAATTGATTACATAATTTATGTGATTTGAAGTTTAATAATTCAGAAGAATCTGCTTTTTTTCTGGGCCATAAAGAACAGTTTTGTCATCAATATCAACAAGGCTTAAGTTTTACTGCTGGGCTTTATGTTGACAATTAGAATTTAATTTTTTTCCTAACTCAATATAGTTAAATTACTACAGAGACTTCGTTATAGCCACAGGCAGGACAGCAGCTGAGGTACATAGTTTTCTCCCTGTGATGCCAGTGCTCACTAAACACTTATTGCAACAACTGTCTATAAAAGGACAGTAAATGTTTGCATCTCAGATATTGTTCTCAAATAAAATTATCACTTCACAAAAATGAGTACCAGTGACCTGATACTATTACCATTATTACTTAGTGTGAGCATTTATGGCTGTTCTGTTCAACATATTTAATTGTAATGTTCTCTGCACAATGAAGTTCACAGCATGTTAAAAGAATAAATAATCATATAATGAATAGAATTATATTTTTACCACTGTTCTGTGACTTGAAATATTTCTAATTATAATAATATGCTATATTATATATAATAATATGCTAATAAATATCATATGCTAAATTTTAAAGGAAGCTGGATTCAAATCCAGCTCAGGCTTGATGTTTTTCAAAAATTATGCCTTTCTAATCTACATTTTCAAAACCAAACCACATTTCAGTACATTTTCATTGTAATTTTAAAAGAAGCTTTGGTTTTAAAAACTTACCTATTATTTCACTTTAGTTTGCTTTATAATCATCTAACTTTGCATGTGGTGTTTGAGAATAACTTTTTGAGGTCTTTTATCTAGGTACACTGACTATTAAGGATAACCTTAATCGAACTAGGTGGGAACACAAGTCTAGTAACAGCAACACAAGATTCTGTATAGCTGAGTTGTCTTAGAGAAAAGCAGAGGTCTAAGGAGACAATCATAATGCTGAAAGATACAGCAGCATTCTGCTCCACCACCTATGATAGGTCTCTGGACTTTATCTCAAATATTCCTTTTGCTAGACAAAGAGATAAATTTTGTGTTACTGAATAAATTCTAAAAGACTATTAAAACAGCAACAAAGTCAGGAAAACTACAGCAAACCATGAGATCTCAGTTTAAAAACCCCACAATTTTTCTATTAAACCTGGTGGGCCCTCATCCCTGTTGCTCTACATATCACAGTAAGGCACAGCTTATCCACAAGTGCTTGGACCAGCACTTTACATGTGCTCAGCTCCTTCTCTTAAGGCCACTGAGAAGACAAGATGAATAATGACTTTGCTAAGGATATTTCATCAGGAGAAAACTCGGCACCCACATCAGTAGAAGATGGCAGGACCAATATTTCAGGACCTTCACAAAAACTGGCACTAATTTTCCTTTGTGAATGATATATTTTGTTAAATCAGTTTCAGTATATGATGGCAAAAGTGTAATCTTCAAGAGTCAGGAAAGATGTTCAAAGAGTGGCAGATTCACCAAACTCAGCTGGACTGGAAGTAGCAGGTGGAATGAACACTTTATGAGGAAATACCTTCTTTAAATAGTTTATTTCTGCCTGTAGTTTGAAGTCTAAATCTCATGTGGTAGGGTAATCATGTAGTCCAGAACGAAAAAAAGAGGAAAGATAGGAAATATAAATGAAAACCTGAATTTCTAGAAAGATGGAAATTAAGCTTTTAAATACTGTTCCTTTTACTCTTATTTGCATATATGTGTAGCACATACAAGAACTCATACTTGTAGGTCTGAATCCACATACTTGGCTCTTCTGGCCTAAAACACATAACTCTGTTAATTAATATTAAAAATAACATGGACCAGATATCAGAGTACAGAAAAAGCTGCACTGAGTAAGTGCTATGATATGAAGAACAGGAGTATTTCTTAAAAAGATACTGATTACATTTTGGGTTTACTTGTATTTGTTGAGCTTCTTCAGTAATCTACACAGGCACATGTACACTGATTCTTTTTTTCATCAGTTTTAACTTAATGTGAATTTAATGTCCTCGTATTCAATATTAATAGATTCTCCATCCCTTCAGGATGTTATAATAGAATCACAACCATATTGATAAGTAATCATAATTATATCAATATGCAAACTACAGTATTGGTGTCAAAGGAACACAAGCATGGATCAAATCTTACTACTATTCAAAGCTCTAAAAATATAAGCTATATTTCATCTGTCTGCCTGATAAAAGTACAGGCAGAAAAGAGCTGAATTCATCTAAATGGAAGACAACAAAGTCCACTGTCAGAATTAGGTTTAGAAATACATATACATGTGCAAAGATAGATAGATAGACAGACACACACATACACACACACACACAGAGTAATCTCTAATTTTATAGCACCACTATGGATTCCTGCTGCTCCAGTCTAAAAGAATAACATTTTTAAAATATAACAAGAGAGGTCCTTTACCAGTGGATAAATATTAATATTCTGGTCACCACTGTTTTACCGAGATAACACTCATGAAAAACTCAATTCTTAAAATACTCTTAGAACACAGATTTAAGTCATTAATCTATAATTTTACCACGTATTTGAGATGATACCATAAAGCTATGGCGAACATCTACATAGTTGGTGCAGAGATGAGGAACGTAAGATGAAATTACACCTTCATTTCTTAAGTTTACATGTTTTTAATTTCATATAATATAAAGGTCAAAGACTCTAATTTGTATCCCTTGTCTACAGCATTTCCTCCCTTTAATTAGCTTCTTCATCTTCCTTGTTGCTAATGGATGCAACCCTGATCAGAAGTTTTATAATATGTAAATGTGGTTTCACCATGATGACTTGTTTCTGTGCCTGTCTCTTTATAAACCATCTTCATGGCATCCTAATATTGTAACAAAAGACTACCCATCTTTCTAGCACCCACATGACCAAAGGCATCTCACCAAAAAGAATCCAGTACCAAAAGATGCTGAACATGAAGTGTAATTTGTAAAACTTTCAAGTGAAAGGAACCTTAAGAATAATCTTCATCAGTGATCTAAAAGCAGTATTAAAAGTACTTCAGTGGAGCAATAATTTCTTTTATTACATTAAATTTGAAATTATTCCTCATTGCACTTTTAAAACTACTTTCAATAACTAAACAATTTAGTTCTGTGTTTTAAAGTGCAAAAGAATTTTGACTTTCTTTTCAGACGTTAGTCTGATCTTTTGGAAAGAAACATAACAGTTTTGGTTGCAAGCTCTCAAATCACTTAAGATCCCTGGATGAAAAAAATTTTAACAATATTTTCCAAACCTATGTGAAACATGGTCATCAGTGTTAAAGGTGCAGTATTAATTATGAAAAGAAGCTCTGAACTCCTAAATCACCCTGGAAATATTTTTCATCAAAAATGGAATCACACACTTGATTATTGGAATAATTGCCACATTTTCAGTTTCTCCTTTCTACTTCTGTTTGCATTTGCTTCTTCCTGAAAATGCATGTAGAACTACATTCATTGATGAACAACTTGTACAGATTTAGAAAGATACAAAGCACTGAGGAAGGAAGCTCAACCGCAAAGGAGTTGTTTCCTTATTGAAGAGGGGTTTCAAGTACTTACAAATAATGAAGACATTTAATATGTAATGATTCAATCATACATTTCTTCCATATTCACAGCTAAGTTGGCAGTACTGAGAATGTATTTTATTTTTTTTTCTTTAAGCAATTAATAGGATGCGACCACATCATGGGTTAAACAATAGAAATGAACTCAAATGACTTCCAGGTGAAAAACATTCATTCCTTTCAGATACTGTGGGAAATCTAGAGAGATTCAGGTGGTCATCTATATCTCATTCAACTACCTTCAATTCTTTACTGGAAGGGACTGGGCTAAATCCTTTGACAGACTAATGCAGGCAGAGGTTTTTCCTGAATTTCTTCAAATGATTAATGAAAATGAAATGAGACTCACCCTACAGAAAATGTGCTCTCCCTGCGGTGAAAAGAAAAAAGAATCGCTATAGCTTGATGAAAAGACAACTGATTGGAATTGATCAAATTAAGCCTTATTTTCCTACTAAGAGACTTAAGGAGGGAGGAGCCAGTGCCAATGCCATTTTATCTTCTAAGATACACGTAAGCACAGTTGGAAGAATGGAAGAAAAAAATAACTGCTTTTCACTGGAACTCTACTGAGCCAGCTTTATCAATAGACAGTGTGCAGCTGCCTGTCCCTGCAAGAAGCTGTAGTCAGCAAAATGGAAAACTGACAAATATCAAACACTTGATTTGTTGTAGACTCTTACTCAAAAGTCATTACTCAGTCTAATTCTTAGAAACAGGATATTCAAGGGAGATCAAATACAGAAAAGAGAGACAGACAAATGATCTGGAAGAAAAAAAAAGACTGGAAAACAATTTTTGAAGATGCTGGTGTAAAGACAGCTATAAAAATACAGAAAAATGAGCAGATGTCCTCCAGAAGCCCATTTTAACCCTACAAGTGATTCAGACTGGAATTTATAATTAGTTAGATATCTGTGGGTAGGGGGGAAAGCCTAATAAATGAGCTGTGAGAAAGATTAGCATGATTCCATCAGTATGGTTGTAAAAAATATATGTAAAGAAAATAAGAAAAAGACTAAAAAAAAACCCAATAAAAGGGACATAGCTGTGGCTCAAGAAACAACAAATGTTGCAGTAAACAAAGAACTGGGAAAGAAGCCAAGCATTCACTCTTCCAATTGGCAAAAGTAAGCTAATTCTCTGGGTATTTTGGGAAGGTAGCTACTGCATCAGCAGAAAACACCTTTGCATATCCTAGAAACTATCTGTGACTGTCAAAAAGCAAGCACCTCTTACTGAGAAGAATCCAGGAAATTAATGAAATTTCCAGAGTCAGCAAAAAATCCTCAGAAACACAAAAACAACAAAAAGGGGAAAATATTATTTCTTCAATAGTTTGCTTTCACCACCCTATCACATTTGTCTTATAAACAAACAAAAGCCTCCAGAGTTTCCTTTAGATACAATCTTTCAGATTAATATTCCGAGTTTGCTATTCTTCAGCACTAATTTGTCTACTGTAAGCTCACCAGTAATTAAGTCATTCCTAACCACTCTCACCAGAATCTCAACATGAATGATAAACTTTGTGACAGACATAAGTTGCAGGAAGCACGGTGGAACCAGAATCTCCCATTTGACCAACTACCCACTCACTTTTGGATCAGTGAATCAAACCTTCTGATCAGAAATGTTCAGACTAGATCCTGTCTAAAGTTAGAGTTTGCAAAAATCCAAATCAGGATACTGGAATTCCTCCTTTATGTTTCGTATAATGAACCCTTTCTACAAAGAATCCTTAGATTTAATATTTCTGATCAACCAACTGATAGATGGCATTAAAGCCTGAAAATAGTTTCTAATACTTATGGAAAATTCTTCATTCATTGATGCATTTTTATTCAGCAACAGTCATTTTTGTTGGACATATTTTATATCTTGGTACATTTTTCTATCTTTAAGCAAACGTCTCATGATGCAGCTTTTGCAGACTTTTGGCTGTCAGATACCAATGGACTTAGGACATTGATTTAAGATTCTAGAGCTATTCCATGCTGAACTCCATCTCTGTGGAAAGCTAATTCCTCACTAGCTTCAGTCTATTACTGAGGTATAGCTATAAAGTTATAAAGACATTCCTTTAGAGAAAATGACCTCATCATTGCCCTAAGATTACCCATTCCTTATTAATCTCTCCCTGATCTGCTCAAGCAACAGGGAACCTGGCACTTCCAGGGTTTCAAAGCTTTCCATTCCTTGCAACATAATTAGTGCATTGAAAATAATAAATGTATATAATTATTTTCTTGAATCATCTTCCTTAGTCATCTGAAATGGAGGAAATACAGATCAAGCACAGGAAATACACATATGGGGAATTAGCTATCATATATACTGAGCTTTTCATGGCCAAATGGAGTAGGCCCATGAATATAAGTAGCAACAACTAAGTACTTCATTAATTTAGGGGATATTGTTTAGTAGAAGTTAGTCAATGAATCAGGATCCTTTCACCAAGTATTTATTAACAGAGGAAAAAGAGGTTAAATGTAAAAAACTTCACACATCTGTTTCAATTCTGTCTCAAAGAATAATTACTTTAAAATGAAATGCAAAATGGAAAAGAAAATTTTGGTTTCATGAAACATTAGTACTAGTGCACCTAAACATTTTACAAAACAAATTTTCAGGGGATTAACTATCATGTCACATAATGATATTTTTCTGAACTGATTAATGTGTCACCTGATTGAATGCAGTAATTATGAGTCTCTCTTTGTTCAATATTTTCATTTAAAACTTCAGAGAATTGCTGTACAACATCATTTATTCACAAAAACACTACTGAAGAGTAAGAAGAGGTATTCACAGAATTTTAAAATTCCTGATATTATGAATACTAAAATAATCATACAGCAATTTTTTATTTCAAAATATGCAAGCTGACTCTCAGAAAGAAACTGGGAATTGGGAATAAAAAGTCTGCTGTTAAGTGGGAAAAATATTTTAAGAATCTTCAAAGGAATAAGGAAACATGAGGCTGATGATGGACAGGAAAAAAAAGGTAAGTAAAGCCAAGAGCGTCTAGCTCAGATAAGAACAGGGACCATTTTCAGAATTCATAGTCAGAAGTATCATAGTGCAAAGGAGGGCAGTAACACTGTTTCTACATCCCAAGGAAGACAGAACTTCAAACACTGCATTTCTAGTACTTCACAGAGAATAATAAAAAGGAGGAAAAATTACTGGGCAGACAAAAAAATAGTTATCTCTTTTTAACATGAGTATTAAAACTCAACCACTCATGCTCACATATTCTAGCTTGTGCTTCTAGCAATTGCCTTACTCTCTTTCTAAATTCCCTAGAAGGACTTCACCTTACATGCTCCTCACTAGAAACTGCTACTGGAGCAGCAAGGCATTGCACAGCTGCTTGTTAGGCTGTCTGATGAAGCATGATTCCTCATCAAACCTTCCCAATGTACCTAAAGCTTGCTCTGAGCTTTGTCAAAATGGTGTCGACTTCCTCTCCTCTGAAGCCTCAACCCCTGTAACCAGACACCAGCTCAGGAGCAAACTGTGCCCACTTCCCCGTTTGTACACCAAGTACACATTCATCACCATCAGTACCTTCCTTTCGTTTTCACTAGGCCATCTTGGGAAAAGACAAGAAAGCATTTACAATAAGCACTACAAACGTACATAGGACAAAGAGAAATTTCAGATCCAAAGTACTGTTTTTCTCTGAGCCTACAACGCCATTCATTATAAGGAAGGCAATACTGTACTGTAAATGTGAAAAATTATGTGTACAACTGGGATGGAAATGGTCATGTCTTCAGGATTCTATGACTGGGTAAGAGATTTTGTTTATTTATTCAGAACTACTAGAAAAGTAGTGGGTAATCATACCCTTTTTGGAATTATAAGTCCTAAAATGCAATTAATATGTCTACATGATCTAAAGATATAATTTATTTTTTTAACTTCAAGGACAGAATTACTTCTTTGTTTTAGAACAATAGGCATGGCTTTTGTAGTCATTAACATTTCAACCCAAAATCTTAGTGATGTTATAATCTTCTAAATTAAGTAAAATCTATGCATGCTATGTTATGCTAGTCCCATTTTGATATGGGATCATTCATTCAAGCATTTTTAATGGATAAATCAATGTAGCAGACAAAAAAAAAAATCAGAGTAACCACTATGATTCATAAGTTTCCCTTAGAGAGTTTAGATTGATCTTCTTGTTTATGTACAAAACATCTCATTCTATCATACAGGCTTTTAAATTTCAGGCAGACCAAAAAAATTGAAATTGCTGTATTCCCCCGAGACCCCTGTGAAGAAATATATTTCACCTAGTGAATACAAAAATCTTTCAGCTGGCTCATCATTCTTTGCTCATTTTTGCTGAGATAGAGTTAATTTTCTCAATAGTAGGTTGTATGGAGGTATGTTTCAGATTTGTGCCAAAACCAGTGTTGATAATAAAGGGATGCTTTTTTCATTGCTGAGCAGCACTTGAACAGAGCCAAGGCCTTTTTTGCTTTTCATCCCACCCCACCAGCAAGGAGACTGGGGGTTCAAAAGGCCCTGGGAGGGGGACAGCCAGGTCAGCTGACCCCAACTGACCCAAGGGATATTCCACACCATGTGGCATCATTCTCAGCATATAAAACAGGGAGAAGAAGAAGGAAGAGGAGAGATGTTCAGAGTGATGCCAATTGTCTTTCCAAGTCACTGTTACATGGGGCTCTGCTCCTGTGGAAAAGGCTGAACACCTGCCTGACCATAGGAAGGCAGTGATTGAATTCCTTGCTTTGCTTTGCTTGTTTGTGCAGTTTTTATTTGATCTATTAAACTGCTTTTATGTGAACCAACATGTTTTCTTACTTTTACCCTTCTGATTCTCACCCCCTTCCAGAGGGTGAAAGAGTGAGCAAGAGACTTAGTTGCTGGTGGGCGTTAAACCATGACAGAGGTGAAGTCTCTGCATCATACTTCGTGCAGGAGAATGGGAAGAGCTGCAATTTAAGCTTATATCCATTTAATGATGAGCAGCATTTTTCCTAAGTAAGACTAACTGCTCTGACTTAAAATGGATAAAAATTTAAAAGAAGAAAAAGTTTAAAAATTTTGTGCTTAAAGGAGACATTTATTGTATCCTTTAATTATGAATAGCTTGGATTATGAAGCACCTATTGATAAAAGAAAATTAAATACAGTTCTACTTTATCTTATTAGAAAATACTACTGAAATACTATTTCTGAAGCACCGACAAAATTGGTTAGGAAGTAACTTCTATCTCTACTTTGTGGCTTATGCATCCAGCCCATAGAGAGTGAGTCATTCTTGCCTTAAAAGTCAAGTTTCTGGGACATCATCTCATGAGATCCATAGAAAATGTTTTCAAGGCGATCTGGCACATATACAGCTAAAATTGGGGCCTCTGTCCTAGAAAGGGAATGACTTAAATATTGCAGTTTAAATTTCTAGGTCAGGTGTATCAGCATACTGATTATTAGATTCCTTGGAAATTCAGTTCTGTGTAAAGATAAAACCAAAATTTTTATCTGAGAATTTCCCTTTTTTGAGGGTGAATTGTTTTTCTACTTTTTTCATAATGAGGCAGATTCTTCCAGATGTAAAAATTATTATCTACAAAAGTATATTTAGAGTTGCTTTATTTTTGTTGGTAAAGATTTCCTGCTGCAACATTATTCACTATGCTATTCATTTGAATAATTTATCCTGTTACTTTTACAAGACTTGGTAATAGAACTTTGCAATGGAAAAGAACTGAAAGGTATTAAAGGCATCTACAGCTTATGATGATTTGGAACAAACAGAAGACTCAAGACCGCCATCTTGTCTTTATTTCATTTAGACACAGATCTTTATGTCCTGTCTTTTTTCTAAAAGTTACTTCAAAACCAGGGGGAAAACAGTGTGAGTGCCAGTGTGAAGATATATCCTAAAATATGCACACAAACTCAGCTAAAACTGAAAGCAACAGGCCAATGTGAAGTCCTAGACAAATGGCATATTTCACTTAGTTATTCAAGTTGCAAGTTCAGCAATATGAAGAGCAAAAATTAAGAGAATGAAATTACATGATCAGACATCACTACGGATACAATCCTTGTATGGCATTTACGCATTGGTCCCTGCCAATCCAAAGCAAGAAAGCAAAAATTAACGTTTCTGAGTAGGAAAGCAAGAAACCACAATTAGTTTCTGTCAAACTGCCTAATTCTACCTAGAGCATCACACATAGGAAAACCTTCAACAATGTATTTTCTACATTCCACAGTGTAAAATACACTTCAGCTGTATTTCAGTTATTGTGCATCAAGCAAGTTACACATGCTGTAAAAGTTCTAACACTGAACAAAAAGAAAAAGAAAAGAGGCAAACCCTCCCCATAATAGCAGCATACCAAGGAACTTAATTTACAACAAATAAGAAAAATTATGACTAAGAAAATAAGCAAGCTCTTCCTATGCAAGTGCAGCAGACAATGAAGACATGCCTGAATTTGAAATCAATATTCAAGAGTGTTATGGTACTTTTCTCTTCAATAGTGTACTTATAACACACTTGATTATTGTTTTCTGATCTGTTTGTGTGCTGTTGGTGCTCCTGCTTTTTTTCCCATGTGTCAGTAAATTTCATAAAATATATTTTTATATATCTGTCTGTATAAAAATTTAGAAAGCACAAATATGGTATACATTCAGAAGCCTCTAATTTTAGTATTTCACTAAAAGATATATCTTTTGTGTGTTTATGAATTAGGAGGATAATAATATAAATAGATGCATTCAAGAGGGAGCTGTTAAAACTGTTATCACAGTTTTAATAGGTATAAAAGCCAGTTTTCATATGTGATCAGTTGGTTTAAACAAAAAGTGCATTCAAATAAAAATTTCTGAAGTTAATTAGCTTAAAAATCTATGGATTTCTCCTTTCATACAAATTCCGAGTTGACATAAGTATCTCAGAAGCAACTACAGTAGTATAACTGTGGATAAATCACCATCCTACACTTTGAAAAAACTGCTCCTTGTAGGCATGTTTTTCTGAGCTTAGAGGTAATGAGTTGTTGCCATTTGAAAGGTAAAAAAATTACCAATATTTTATGCAAGAATTATTGTAACACCTTAAAATATCTCCAGAGTGTTCCAAGAAGTATTTAGCTTTATTTTTTAATATGACCTTAAAATAAAAATTTTTAAGTTTCTAAATGCATCATCTGAAAGTGTAGCCTACACTGATAAAAGCTGCAATTCTCCACACTGTCCAAGACTGGTGAAACAACTGCCAGGTAAAACTAAAAGTTTCCTGCTGATCCAGGAATAATTAGAAATAATTTAGCTGGACAAGCCCAAGCTCAGTCTCAATACATATTTCTAGCAGGAGGACAGAAAGTTCCTTAAGGTCCTAAACATATCATGCCCACTCCAATTCCTCCTCATATAATTGTTCTGATCACTTGTAATTTGAACAAGAATTTTTACTTATTTTCAGAAAAATAAGGACAAAATGAAAACTATGAGGCAAGGAGAAGAATAGGAGAGAACAATGTGCCCAAAATGAATTAATTAGTTGTCACATTTGATTTAGGATATATCTAACCCTAATAAGGTTTGCCAGCCATGAATATAGTCTAAAATGGTTGGAAAGGAAAATCTCATCTCCATCTGCAGCCTTATTTCAGAGACATCAGCATCACTGTTTTGCATGAAAACTTCCAAATTTAATGACCAGGCCTCTCCAAATTGCTTGCACAGGCTTTAATAAATCCCATTTACTCAAAACAAATAAGCAACAAAAAAGTGTTTCAGGAACAAGTATGAGTTAATTAAATAAAACTAATTGTATTTTTTGTCATATAGGAATGTACTTACCAGAGAATACATTGACCTCACTCTACAGAGCTAAAACCTGATAAAATCTCTACAGAGACAAAATTGATCCCATTATTACTTGATCTCTTTCCAAAATGCACTTTGTGTCAGAATAATTCTGAATATAAAGAAAGTAAGTAATTTTTTAAAAAAGTACAATAGCATTATGATAATTTTCACTTTAAATTATCTACTCTTCAATATTAAAAGATACATCACGAATGCATTGTAGAAAAAATGGATAAAAATTTAAATACTAGAGGACAAGTTTTTAAAAAGCAATTCATTAAACCAACTTTTGTTGATGCAGTACTCTAGTCTACAGAGATTTTGATAATACCTTGCTGAAAAGGAAACAAGACTGCTTCATACTGTCTGAAATAAGTGAAAGGGGGAGGAGGGGAGGGGAGGAGAAAAAGGGAATTTGACACTAAATCTGTATGTGCTGTGGCAATAATAGCCTCTGCTCCTTATTTCAAAGGAGAAATCTGTTGACAACTTTTTGTTCTTTGGGCAAACTTTTCAACAGCAGCACAATCATCCCTATGAAGCTCAGTGAAAGATACTGCCACATATTTTGAAAGCCATTTTGGAATATTTGGAACAGTTTTCTTTCATTAAACTACTTCTTTAAAGAAGCAAAGTTTGCAGTTCGGCATTGGCAGTTCAACTCTGTAAGATTCCAAAGCAGGAAGTTTTTTTACTTTTAAATTAAACTGCATCATGAATTAATTTTCTTAAATAAATGTGCAAATAGGCACCTAGTGCCTGAAGACACTAAAGAACAGAGAGCTGCTTTTAGCCATATAGATTGCTAATGCCATGGAGGGGTTTTTTGTGTGTTTGGGATTTTTTGTTTGTTTTGGGTTTTCTGCTAGGTTTTTTTGTTGTTGTGTTAATAATCACTTGGAAACCTAATAAAGTTGATTAGGAAATAGGTGTTTATTTTCAACTGAAAAATTATCCAGACTGAGATTTTTTTTCATATGATGGTCTGATTAAGGAACTTCAGAATTTCAAGCAGTACTTTCATGAAGAGCACTATTCATTTTCCTGTTATGCAGTGCTCAATGCATTCCAAATGTTTCTTCTTCCAATCTAAGTCTCTGCAAGAAAACTTCAAAGAGAGACATGAAAGCCAGTGCATATCTTTCTAGCCATATTACTATTTCTTTACTTGAATTATTGTGTTGCTTTGTACCTGACAGCCTAATTACCTGTCATTAGTTATGACAAACTCTTTTAATTTATGCTCCATTTTCATTCTGCTAATATTTCAGACAGATGTACAAAATTTTATGATGATATACACCAGGTGCTGCATAAAGGAAAATGAAGCAATTTTTTTTCCTTCCACCTTGTCCTCTGTACAATTCATAGCTCCAAAGAGAAATATAAAATAGTATTTAGAGGCATTTTACCCCACAATGTCCTGTAGTTAATTGCTCCTTAACACAATCACAGTTTAAAAAATAACCATCGCATGGCTCTGGTTTTCTACAAGCGATCTACACAGTCCCATAAAACTGTTCTCATCAATGGGAGTGTCTAGGTAGTTATCACATATATCAACATACTAAATGCTTGAAGAGGGACATATTACTCCTCCTTGCAAAGTCACACACTTGCAGAACTATAGATCTTGTGCAGGGTATGCCTTTAAACATTAGGCTTACATGACAAGCTTTAAAATATGTGAAAAAACTGCATCTATTCAAGAGCTTCTGAAAGCTGTCAAAGATTAAAATTCTCTTTATTAAACAACTATTAATTTTGCCATTATCAGTTTCAGCTTTTCCACTGTCTAATTACTAACCACTAATCTAAAGAAGCTTTGAAACTTAAAAGACAAGTAGAGTTACAATGAATTAATTCACACAATGAAAAATCATGTTATCTGCATTTTTCCCCCTTGATTAAACAACTGTTTTAATGAAACAAAGTTTAAAATTTAACATCTGCAGCTCAATTTTCAGTTAAAATCACTGAAGTGGCTTGGAATTTTCCATTAACAAATCAGTTATTTCCTTCCACTTTGCAAATAACCAATACTCATTGAAATTCACTAGATGACTTAGAAACACAACACACAAATAAGAAATGGAATTAAACATGTTAACATATAAAAACATGTTAATATACGAACCTTTTACTTATGAAAAAAGGCAGGAAGCTATGCATAGACTGACACATTTATCCAAGAGGAAAGTACATAAAACAGCTCTATTTCCAGCTTTAAAATGTCAAATATGACAAAAAAAAAAATTCCCTGAGCAGTAGTTCAATTTGAAGCTAATGAGTACTGGAGTACCACTCAAAGTAACTTAGTTCATCAACCTAAGTTGTCCATCTGACAAAGGTGAGTTTAACAATGCCAAAAAGATTAATAAGACAGGAGCACAAGTGGCTACAGGAAAATTCTTGGCTTTTCATAAAACAGTGGATAGAAAATACAAGTCTAGCACATTCATATTTGTACAGAATCACATACACTTTATCCTAACACATCTCATATGGAATTGTTCTTAAATTAATGATACTTAATCGATGGTGTAGAAGATAATAAAGCATATGTAGTCCTAACAGAGATGGTGGGGAAAAAAAAAAAAAGAGACTATCAGAGATTCAAAGGATACATTCTCATTAAAGTCTTCACAATTGAATTTATACGATTTTCCAGCTCTAATATTTTTTATATTTAAGATTGGGTCAGGTATCTAACTGTTGTTAGCATTTTTCCTTTAACTTTTCCACTTTCTATAAAGTTATGTCCTCAGTTTTATCTAATTTTTCTCAATTAATTTTCTTTGTGAAAACATCTAAGGATGAAATTGACATTTTGAATAAAACAAAAACAAAACAAAAAACAATCCACCAATCAGTAACTGGTCAGACTCTTAGCAATCAAATAAAAAAATTAAATAGGGAAAATAGTGCATCTGTCTGTTCTCTATCACTTCCCCTCCGAAAAGAGGCGTTTAATGCAGTTTAACTGTGTCTATGCAGATTATTAGACCAATAGGTAAGTTAGGCGCTAGTAAATCACTTGGCCTGTGTAGCATTCACCCCAAACTACCAACTGGAACTGCAGAACTGCTGGCAAAGCTCTGCAAAAAACTGAGGCAGCAGGACAGCCTCAGGTTTTCAGTGCAGCATCCATCTGCAAAGAGGACTACTTTCTTTCCAAAGTGATTTGAGGAACTACAGACCACTGACCCTGACTTCCATTTCTGGCAATCACTTAAGGCTCTGTAACACAATGTAATGTCACTAGCTATGCTGACAAGCACAGTCTGTTGCAAAAAGCCAGCACAACTTCTGCGGAGTGGACTCGGCCAAATCAAATGAGCGTGATGATCTTCAGAGCTGAAAACTGCAAGGTAATGTATCCACAGAAATAATCTAAACCATGCCCACATAACCACGAACTCAGATTTAGGAGCAAAATGAAGGAAAGGAATCTAGAGGTCATTAGTAGTGTTTCTCTGAAATTATCAGCTCAGTGAATAATAACAGCCATAATAGGTCAATAAAATGCTGGGAATGATTTAGAAAGGACATTGAAAGTGTAGCATCAACACTTCAGAAAGCCGTCGTTAATGTTTCTCTCCAGCCTGCTCTTTGCCTAGGATTTGTTCCATAAATTTAAAACAACAGCTGTTTTAGAGCAATCATGAGATAGGTCCACACTAGGTTATTTAGTCTGACTCCAGAAATGGAATAATAAGTTAAAAAATCCACATTCATCACAGCAGTTAAAAAAAAAAAAAAGGTCAGCTCTACAACACTTAGCGATTCTGAAGAATATCTCTACTGCTTCATTTCAAGTAACTTTCTTCTTGTTATTAATCTTACTCAGTTTTACAATAAAATAAAAAAAAGGTGGAAATTGTCCAATTTTTGGTAATGGGTATTTTAGCTAATACAAAATTGCAAGTATTACAGTGTCAGATATCTTCAGAGGAAAGTAACTGTGACTTGATTTAACATGCCCAAAGAAATAATTTACATTAGTAAAAAGATGAAGTCAAATATCATAACTGCTATCTAATTTTCTGAAATATCTAAGAAGTATTTTAAGGAAAGAACTACTATGATAAGTGACATGAGTGCTGCTATTCTGAGGAGAAAGAGATAAAAACCTGTGCATATGGAATAAGACTATTGAATACAGTGGATAAGTTATTAGCAGATGAAAGAAGTCAAAAAGCAACTCTCAGTATCAATATAAGAATAACTAACATTCTTTAGTTTTGTGTTACAGTCATCTTATTATTTAATTTTATAAAGATTTCTAGAGGTAAATATTAATGTACAAAATTGATGATGAGGAGACAAATGTGCAAAGGAAAAAGGTATTAGATAGATACAAACTTAGATATCACATTAATGCTGAAATATTTTATGGGAAGATTTTTTTCAGTTAACATCCAAAGTTAAGCCCCTCCATCTTCAACTAAAAATTGCTTATGTCATTTAATATAACCTCAACCTGACACTTTACTTTTATCATATTCCAGCACACTACTTATATATATAACAGTCCTATATTCTTTAAAGAGCATAATAGTATCTAAAAAAACAGACTCCTGCAAAGATTGGCAAACAGTCTTAAATTGCATTTGTTTTCTGTACTTTCATTTCAATGCACGTGTAGAGAATCAGTGCTCACCAGAACTAGTTAAATTCTAAAGTTAACCATTAATATATTCTATCCCTTTCTTTTGCATTTTCTAAATACTCTTGATATACACCAGAGTATGGGCTCCTTCTCATTCTATAGGTAATAATTTATTTCCATTTCTCCATCTGATAACAGTTATTGTTGCATGAATTATGGAGATACAAGTCAACTAAGAATTATCAAGAAATTCTCCCTTATCCATGAATTCAGAGAATTCTTCGAAAACTATATCCATAGAGCTCCTTTTACAAACACTACAGTTTTCCCTGATCTATTTTTTTTTTTGTTATGCCACTAATTCTATTCTTTGTTGAATGTAATTCTATTCTTCTAATGCATTTAACATTAAAAGAAAATTACTTAAAATCTGTTACTCTAATAGTCATAAATTCCTATAAGCAGATTCCCAGAACTTTGCTGTTTCCTCCCTCGGTTCTTGCTGAGGGTAAGAACTCTACATCCATGTAAAAGATCTGCATAACATTGGCCACTTTCTTATCCCCAATGCAAAGAAAACTTCAAGGCCGAGGTTACATACGATGTTTAGTACCTCCTCTATCCATTGCTATGCTGCTTAAGAATTCTTAGGTAAAGAGTAAGTAGTCTGCTACAGTTGGTTTTGTCTTCTATCAACAGATTTTCTAGCATGATATGATTAAAGGTGAAGAAGATGGATGCAAAAATATTGCTGTATCTTTCTTGCACAGTCTTATCTTTTAGAGGCTTTGCCTTCTTGACTGTACATAGCTCCTACAGAGTCTGAAAAGTGTTTTTCTTCTGATACAATCAGAAAAACCAAAGGGAGATATCATCAGCTTTTATAATTTCTTTTTCTAAAATATGTATCATCAGCACCAGACTCCTGACAGTAAACTTTGCTGTATCTTCTGTACTTTGGCATTACAATTTTCTCCACTCTTCCTCCCACTAAACTTCTATCAGTTCAGTCATTATCCTCAGAAAAAGACAGTATTCCTCTTCCCTCTTTGATTTTGTCAATTCAACTGAAATTGAGTTTTGTCCTTCTTTTCTGTCACCAGCCTGATTGGGACTTTCACCCTCTTCGCTGTTCCTTGTCATTTCAAAGTTTAATTTTGTCACTGCCTACCAATTGGTTGAAGAGAGAGAACATATATGGTTTCATGTCTAAAATGTTAGCCTCTTGTTGTTTCATATGTATTATTTCCTACTGCATTTGTTAAGAAGTCCTATAAATAACCATGTAAATTTATCCGAATGTAATTTAGTTCCAATTACTTAAGAAATAAACCTCTTTCCTTTGGCTTTTGATGATGATTCTCATCACTTCAGGAGCTCCTGCAGCTTCAGAAGTTGCATCTATGTTTATTGGATCATCAGTGTTCTCAGTCCTGCACTTTCCTGCCAGCTGCACACTAAGGCTTTGCCACTCCATCCACTATTATGAACATTTTCAGACAACCACCACCAGTCTGTTTTCATCTGCCCACTTCATTCCCAGACTCTTCCTCTAGAACTGCTCCTGACCTTTTCTTGAGTCCAGACATTGCATGGCCCTTTGATCCTCCACATAATTTTGTAAAAGATTACAGTTAAAGGAACTTTGTGAAGCCTGACACATATCACAGCGTAAGCAGTTTCATCCCATTCTATATGTTGCAATATTTTTCTGAACTATTTAGCAAAGTCAAAATGTACAAATTAAATGCTATGAAGTATTACACTTTAGATTCCCAATAACGGTAATATTTTAACCCAATACAATATGTACAATGTATTTCTAAATTCAACATTTACTAAAATAACACCATAAAATATGAAAAATTAAAGACCTTAAAAGAATGTACCTTTTCAAGACATTAGTAAAGTCTCCTCAGAATCATGGAACATCCCAGATTTCAGAGTAACTTTTCGGACTCTCCTTTCCAGAAATGTCTTTTTACTTTTTTTTCCTTTTTTTTTTTAAATCAGTGAGACCTCCAGAGCATTCTTGCAGCCTCTTACATTCCAGAAAATACAATGTAGACCTCAAGATATATGTAGGATCCTACCCTAATAAAAGTGCACTTCTGAAATTACACATATCCATGAAGATACTTGTAGTTGAATAGCAATATATCTCCCAGCTTCAACACAACTTTTCACAATGGCCTGAAATGAAATGGCCTGTGTAGCAATCATTAAACTTTTAAAGGATTAAATTGATGCATAGGCTGATCTTGGGCTTCTCTCTTGCATCAGCAAACATTTTAACATGTATCAGTATTTTTTTTTTTTTTTAATTTTTACTTTCCCCTCCTTCTTGGATGGAATGTCGAGAGGTAACAAAAAAATTATCTGTTACACTGCATTTAATATATTTCCAGCATGTTTGTTTCGTAGCCAAAGAACAAGTCCAAAATAAAGATTTTCTTTTTTTCATGACTAAGAATACTTACAATCTTTCAAATAACGAACCCTCTAAATTTTAAAAACTATGTGTGAAGTTGGTTCTTCAGTGTCAAGTTTTATCTCAATATCTGGAGTTATTAACCCTTCAAATTTCAAAAGGAAGTAGAGAAAAAACCCCAAAAAACTTAGGTAACATTTTGTTATGTGAATGCTGCTGAAATAGTAATAATAATAATAAAATAACACAGGAAAAAGAAGCCAACAATTCAACCATTTATGACAAATTCAAGAAACTTCTGTGCTTTTAGCTTCTCTGTATTTTATAAACTGTTTAGCCAAATCAAAAGAAAATATACTAAATAATACATAAATTTCTGAATTTTTCAAAACAGCACAACCACTTTATGGAGTTTCTTATTCATGATTCAGTTTTGGCTGACTAATGGAGAACAAAGGATTCAGTTATGTCAATACCAACTTCTTGAAGTGTGACCAAGTAGTTATAAAATCATAAGTGGTTATAACAAATAACAAATAGTTAACATATGCAGCGTGAAAATATTTTGACTTAAATAATTTGGTGATTATTTTATTTCAATCTTTTAAATAGCAGCATTTTCTAGAACATTCTAACTTTATTCCAATTAGATGGTGAAAGTTGCAAAGATACAAAAAAAAAAAAAGGAAAAAGAAAGAAAGTAAACACCAGTTTAACAATTCCAAAGTTATGAAAACATTTTAAGGCTCCTTAAATACCTGATGAAGAGTTGAACATGAAACTGGGAAAAGGGTGCTGGCAAATTTCAGAAATATGTTAGCTATGAAGCAGTGGCAAGTAATTTATCCACAACCATGAAATAAAGCTCTACTCTGACAGTGAATTTGGGAGAAATTCGAGAGAAATTCATCAGCACTCTGGGACACATTAATGAGCCATATACTCAGTTTTGATCTTATAGTTGTATTCCTTAGGATTATTTTTATCCTTGAACTGCAAGAGAAACATCAATGAAAGAGGATGGTCGCCTGAATTCTGAGATCTGGGCTATATTGAAATATCAAGATAGGTCAGGATTGTTAAAAGAATTACCAAAAAAACTCCAACCAACCGAACATGCAAACAAAAAAACCCCCACAAACCTAACAGAGACCACATGCCCCAAAAAACCCACCCTATCACAGCAGAACATAACCAAGCTAACTAGGCTTTTTAAATTAGGAAATATTTTTGCTTGTTTATATCTGGAACTAGTAATTAAAAGAAGAGTTTAGCATACTGCAAAGTACATTAATAAAAATTTGACATAAAAACTATGCAGGAGAGAACAGGATTTTTTCAATCTTCACACTAACCAACTAAAACACCTAGAATTTATTAATTTTTACATTTCTACACCATAAGCCTTTCAAAAGAACACTTAACCTTAAATAAACAACATCCCTTTTAGGTGCATTTGTGACTTTCATTTTGCATATATGAAAAAAAATTCCCTATAGCCAAGCTGCATATGCATATTGACAGAAACAGTAAAGCTGTGATACGATTAAGCATAACTGAAAGTCCTGTGGGAAATGTGGGGTTTTTTTTCCAATGGTTTCTGTGTGTGACTTTTCTTTTCTTTTTATGTCATTCACAGATACTTTTTAATTGGATTTTTGAGCTAAGGAGGTTTTAAAAATGACATTTCTCTTCCTTTTCTTAGAAAGCATGCACTTCTGCTTAAAAGAGAAATTAGTGAATCCTAAATTAAGAGAGGCAAACAGAAACTGTTTAAGCTATCTTCAACTACCCTTAGCTTCAATAGGCAGCACACTAAATATCCTGTAATAATACCCTTCTACTGTAAAATAATTATGTATTATATTTCTTACATTTTACCCCTTTAACTTAGAAACTTTTACTTTTTCCCACAGTTTCCTGCCTTTACTTTGACCTTGTAAAACACATAATTGCTACAAGAAACATTTCTATCCTAGAGTCTTTCTACATTGCAAAGGCTGCCAAAAGTCACTCATTTCCCAGTCTCCAAATTAGTAAATCTCCAACTATAAGTGAATGAAGCAAAGAGATAGAATTACAATCATCTATAGCTCTAAATTTATTTCTTGTGGCTGAGCTATTTTTCTCAATTCAGTAAAGAACTACTATATTTACAACCTTTTCCACATACATTTCTTTATCCTGTACATCAACATACATATTCTGCTCAAGATAATGAGCAGAATATATCAATGCTATGTTAGCCTTCATCTAAACAGCAGCAATGAATAAGGAAAATGAACATGTTGCTGATGATGAATTCTGCTGCAAAAGCATGGAAAAATCTCAATATTTGGAGTGAATATGCTCATGTTGTTTGTTAAATTTGAAGGTAGAATAAATAATTTTACTAGTTTTACCAGATAGTTTTTTTTCACAACCTTGTTGTAATTTCATGTCTTGGAATTTATGAGAATAAATGATGATGACAATCAAAGCTGAAACCGAAAAATGATCAGCATTTGGGACAGTGAAGAATGTTTATTTTGTCATGGGTACAAGAACTAGCAGCACAGTCAATTCCTTTTTCCAATTACAAGACTCAATTTCCTTGCCCAGATCTACATACAAGCATGAATTTCACTACTGGATTGCATTGATGGCCTCCATTTATCTATACCTACCAGGTCTTCAGTATTGGGGAACACATGTGGTGTGCCTCTGAGTATTGTTTGCTATAGCGTGATTTGACTTTTAGACATGGAAATTTAAGAGTTCTCTCTCATTCAGAAAATGAAAGCTCAATCAAGCTGGGGAGTGATGGACAATGTTCTTTCACCTAACTCCCAGCTCTTTCCCTGTTTGAGAAAAGATATTCACTGCTACTGTACAATCTTCTAAATGCATTTTATTCATCATTTATCCTTCACTCATAATACTATTTTTCAGGACTTTTAATTCCTTGTTTTTTTCCTACTGAATTTTAAAAATACACTTCTTACTGCCTGCTAGCATTATTGAAGCACAGATACTTTTTTAGGGTGAAGAGATTATAAATTTTTAGATGTGAAGAGACTATAAATTAGGTCGCTCTTTCACTACTATTTACTCATTGAGTCAGTGCCACAGCACTAAGTACTTTGCCAGCAAGAGTGGCACTAGGCTGTAAAACTAACATGAGACAGAAAAATTAAAAAGTTACTCCAAGAGCTAGAGAGATAATGAAAAGTAGACCACTTGGGAAGAGTCATAGATTTGATATTCAACTGGACTCTTCAGCAGAACAAGAATAAAATAAAAATTCAGCCATAAAAAAATAATAAAACATTTAATAAAAACATAATATTAAAAAATCAGGAGAAATAGATAACTGCTGTTTCTCAAGTATTTTATTGCTATATAATAGGATCCCCCACAAGAAGTATATTGGCAGTAATATTTCAGTTCTACAACCCTGATCCACTGCACATTACATAGAGTCTCTTAAGACTACTGATACTTCTGTTCAATCTCATTAACTGCAAATATCTACAGAAAAGAAGTTATACAAATCCAGTTTCATTTGTTTTAAACGCTATTGTGAAGATAGATTTGCAATTCTAAGCACAAAAAGATTACTAAATAATTCTTCTGCAGTGGTGCTTATTTGCATAATTAAAAACTGGCAACTCTTCATTCAGTGTTCATTTCCTTTACCTACTTGCAATATTCAGTTTTCTCAGGGTACATAATTAAAAGGCAAATTTACTACTTCTAAATAAATAATACTAATCACCAACTATCTAATTGAGAAGACATCAATTATTACTGAATTTTCTGTTGCTTTGTATTGCAGAGTTAAATGTATCCCCATCTACACAGAAACAACAAGCAAAGTTCAAAATTCTCAGAGGTGAAGATTATATATTTTCCATGAATCAAATGCAAAGTAGTTCTGCTCCTGATTTTTGGTAATCAGCCAGTGTAAACATACTGAACAATATGCACAGTATGCCATAAACAGACCACTGCATGATGACCCAAACCTTTACACTACGTCTCCTAGGGGTACAAAAGCCAATTCTGCCAAGAAAGAAAAAGCACTCCAGACCCACACACCAACTGTACTCACATCTAGTTCAGCACTGCAATTCAGTCATTCCAATGAGTTCTCAATCAGACAGCCTATATATTGAAAGCTTTCTCAATTACAGTAGCAAAAGATAAGTACTTTGACATGGTAAATCAGCTCTAAGGTGGGATGTATTTTACTCTGGAAGTGTAACTCAATGTCCAGAAACAAAATATGACCCATCCAGAGAAATTAAGCTTCTCTCAGAACATCATTCTGCAACAAATGCTTATATGCATAAGTACAAACACAATTGCACTAATGAAGTTGATAGAGCAAACCAAAACAGCAGGAAAAATACATCAGTAGCCCTAATATATGTCAAAATATGTCTATTAAAAGAGCTTTTCCTCATTTCTGAGGGAAAGAATAAATAAAATTTGTACTAAAATGACAGTTTACATATAAATATACTGTATGCACAATCTACTGTAAAAAGTAAATGTATAGAAACAATATAGAGAATATAGGAGTAAATAAGAAACACTGATACGTGGTTTTGAGTTTGAATTCATATTTACCATCTGCTTTTCATTTGAATCTTATCTGGGATCTTTACATTTCCATCATTTACAAGCTTTTTATAGAAGGGTAAAATAACTTCAGACAAAGCAGTAAATAGGAGTGTTTTCTCATCACTGTCCCACATCTTTGCAGCTGACATCAATGCATGTTACAAGACCCAGTGACATCAGAAAAGGTTCCCATTTGCTCTTGGATATGTTCTTGATTTTTTTCTAAACATATGTAAACCACTTATTTTCACACTTTTCTAGAAATCTCTAAGGATTCATCATTATTCTCTAAGACTTTATCAAATGTCTTTCTCTGTAATGATCTTTGTAGTGGACATCTTCCTACCATGACTCTTTTGCTTTCCTTTCCAATTCCATTTTAAGTATTCTTCCTCCTGTAAGCTTAGTTTTTTTTACTACATGCAAATTTTTCATCCCTACTTTAAGTTTCCATTTTTATTATTTGCAGCTCTCACTCAGCAAAGGTATTTTGCAGTTATGCCTCATTCAAACATTTCTTGAAAACACACCTGTATTGAATCACCTATCAGCTAAGCCAGTATTAATTGAACACTGAAGGTTTTTAGCACCCTAAATACATGGTGGGTTTTCCTGTTTTGAGTGATGTGACCTTATTTGTTTCTTAACAATGGTAGCATGATTAAAATCAAGAAGTCTTGCCAAGTTCTTCTAGCAGGTGTGTACTTGGTGGAAACGGATATTCCTTTACCAGGTCAACAATTCTACTTTCCAAAAACAGGTGAAAGCTGACAGAAATGCAGCACTGTAATTCACCAACAGAAATCTGGCAACTGTTGCAGCTTAAAGGGATTAAAAGCAAACAAACAAACAAAAAAAAACCCAACCAAACAAAAAAAAAAAACCAACAACCCAACCAGTTCTAGATAAGGCATTCTACTGGTAAAAGCATCCTTAAGTGAATGGTCAAATATATCTCTTAAAACAGAGGCTTATCCAAAAGACTTTCTATTAACTTCTGCAAGATTATATTTAGATATCTGAACAGAATCTAAAGTGCTGAGGTTTTACTGATACAGTGATAAATACTTGGTTCCTAGACTTTGAGCAATGAGAATAGAATTATATCATCAACTGTAAAAAGCAGGGGTGAGCCATAATTTGTTACGCTGCTGATATGGAGTCCTTCCACCTCAACTTTGTAAAGCTAGAGAATAATGTCTGAACAAAAGTAAACAAACTAGAAAACGAAATCAAAACCACATACACTTTATTGTAAGCTACACATATACTGTTCATCAAATAAAAGAATGAGAATCATAAAATGAAATATGATTCATAGAAGTCAGATAATGCTGTTATAATATCTAAGGTTTCCATAACCTTTTCTAAAAGTGCTTCATGATTCCTCCTTTGTGTAAATTATGTCATTGCCCAGAACTCAATTCAGAATATAATTTCAAATTTTTGTAGCTATTTTATAATTTCCTTAATTAGATAAAGATGGAGGAAAGGTGGAACCGATCAGGGAAACATAAACTGCAATCTGCTTTCTACTTGCAAGCAATCATGTCTTGTATTTCCTGCCTAAGCACAAGTGAAGAGAAAGATTTTCTAGTCCAAGCAATTAACATTTATATATTTATACATCATTAAAGAGAGAAGCACATAGACACTGAATTTTAAAATCTTGATCATATAAGGTAAAATCTTTACAAACATAACTTTAAAAAAATTCTAGACATATTGTCTGAAATGACATTGGAAGCATAAAACCATTAATTATGATATAGAAAAGACAAAGTATTTAAGAAATATCAGCATGACAAATATTCACATGGTAAAAAGGTATTAATCTCAGGAGTTTTTGCAAATTTATTGTGAATTATTGACACTTCACTGTTAAGTGAAATGTAAAAGTTTTAATAGGCATTCATACTACATTGATTTTAATACATTGATATTAAGGCAGCTGTAATTAAAAAGAACGTAAGTAACTTCAAAACATTAATACAGATTTTGAGTAATTCTGATAATTCAGATGTGAAAGATTGGTTGTTCTGGAAGAATGGGGAGAAAAAAGCCTAAAGATTTGAAAAATAAAAAAAAAAGAGTAAATTATATGAGCAGATTGCATTGACATTAACGTGGGACTAATTGTGGGAAAGCAGCTGTCAGAGTAATCATGAAATCATTAAAGTGTAATATAACATAAACATAATTTGTTACAACAAACAGCTGATATTTTATTCTGATGAAATTTAATTCATCATATAAACTGAATTAAAATTAAATATATCTAGGCAGCCGCACAGCTACTTATTTGGCACTCGCACAAGAACTTGGAAATGTGGCTTTTATGATATCCCACATCATGCTCAGTGCCCAGCAGCAAACAGTCCCAGCCCTCACATTACCCACGCCTTGGTTCCAGCCCGAGGTTCCTGCCTCTCCTCTTGCTGTGGGACACAGCAGGTAAACCCTGCCTTTGATTTCCAAGGTCAGTGGGAAAACTATTTGCATTATAGCACCTAACTGCAGGGCAAATGCGTCACATATGGCATAGAAATTAAAAGAAAAGTCAGTATATTCCAGCAGTAGATCAACTGATTTCAAAGCTAGTACTAATCATATTTACACCACCTGTACTGAGCACAAATTTCCCTTCTGCTTTTCATATTCATTTACTAAAGAATGAGCAAATAGAAGGCTGAATTTTACAGTCTTATGAACAAAACTCCTGTCAGACATTTACAGAGTCTACCAACCCCAGAAATAAACTGAAAACCATAGAAACAAATTACCAACCAATTGTTATAATTTCTAAAACTTGTCAATAAAATTTTCTATGGGTAATCCAGAGAAGATATGAAGTATCTTATTTCTGTGTAAGAATTATTCTTTCTCTCCCATGTTTTGATGATAAAATTCTCTATTCAAAGTACTATACTGCTTTTAATTATACATAAATTTCCACCAAGGAAACTACTGAAGTGGAATTCAGCAACTTAATTTTATCTATTTTATTCAGTCTATGATTAGGCTATACTTTTCATTAAATGAAAGTTCTTGTAACGTACAGAGAGAAGAAAGAAAAAACATCTTATAAACCCTCTTGCATGTTAGGAAGTCCAGGTTTCAGATACTAACTTTTGGGCTAGACTAACAAAACATTGAGTTGCACAGAACTATTTAATATGAAACCTTCTCTAAGATTAAAACTTTGAAGAAAAAATTCATATAAATCCAAGGACAGAAAAAGGCTTCACAACTGATTAAACTGAAAGGAAAGCTTAAAATTCACAAAACTGCATTAAAATTGATTATTTAATGTTAGTCATTAGTTACTGAGGAAAGTATGAAGCATAACTAAGATTATGACTAGAGATTTGCTTCTATGCAAAACATTCAACAGCCTTCATTAAACATGCTCATGAATATTAGTGTTTGCATATTCTTCCCAACAGAAATATTTTAAAATTTAAAGCATTAAGAACATAAGCTTGAAACTTTTGCAATAAAAAAGTAAAGTTACAAAACTCTGATGAAGACTCTGCCACTTTTTCAACCACATATGCCCTTGCTTCACTTTGTCCTTACCTACCCCCCCAAAAAGTAGGATTGTTGATTACAGAATCCAGTGCCAGATATTACCTCAAGTCATCCTAGAATGAGCCAAACATTAAACCCAATACAGAAAATTAGAAGTCAAATCCTGGATTAATTTTTTCTTTACTCAAATGAGTTATATCAGAGTTAAGTTCACAAGTAGAAGTAAACAATAAATCCTGAGAATTAAGCTTCTAATGGTAAATCATAAAAGCAAAACTAAACAGCAATAAATTTCAGTAGCCTAAGCAAAAATTGTTGTACAGGGTATAATCTAGTAACATTCTTCAACATTCTTAAGCAGATATGCTGCGAAAATTAAAGTTGATTGTATGGTAGTAATTGTGTCCGTAATTATTTACTGATAACTCCTGTGTTTTGTATAAATATTATATGAGATTCACAGTATGGTTAGTAATTCAACAGAAAAATCTGGTGGAAAACATTAACAAGAGATATTAGAATTATAAAGAAAAATAATTATCAGTTCAAATATGTCAACATTCCCTATATTGTCTTGATTAAAATATAAAAAATATAAAAACCCCATGGCCTATCTCTTTTGTTCATTTGTTTTTTCTATGGCACCTATGCATTTTACTGAAATTATCATCAGGACCCGACATGTTTTCATTAACCCTTAACTTCCTCACTTGGGCTCATCCAAGACATTTCATATAACTGCTGCTCTGACTGATTTTACACATTAAAAAAAAGCAAAAATAGAAATTCAAGAAGAACTGTGGAAACTCATATGGTGTTAGGCTAATGCTGAGGCTTGGATTACATAGCAACAAAAAGAAAATGCCACAGTGTAGAATTAGCTGAATTAGCTTATTTCAGTGTACAAAATAAAGATTAGACTTCTATTTCCCTTAATAAATTCCTGCAGGAAGAATGTGCGAGTTCCTAGAAACACATAAGAAGTAGGAAAAATGTAATATTCCAAAATATTATATGAAAAATTGAGGGTAAAATACAGTCCTAGAGAACTTTTTTCCTAAACAGTTATTTTATGTATGTTTTTCAGGCGTTCAAAATTTCCACAGATTTCTAGAGCCTCTATAAAGTTTAAAGGTTGGTTGGTTATGATTGAAACATATTGTCTGCCATTTTTTTACATAAGAAAACAAAATTTAAGGACGAAAAGAAAAATCAGTGCCTCCACTGTGAACATTCTCTTAGCCCCAACTGCCTACTAATTCTACAACACTGCCAGACAAACCAGGATTGCAGTTTGAGGGTGACATTAATTATATGCAAGAGCAGACCTAAAATCAAATGTCCTAGTGCTGTGCATTTTTATAAACACTTAGGTGTTCAGGGACAATGCTAAATTCTCTTACAACAGTGAGGAAATCAAAGACAAATCGCTTTGTACCAACAACTAACTTCTACAAAACCAGAAAAAAAAAAAAAGGGGAGGGGATTCTGTGACAAACTTGCTAAAAACACTCACCCTGGCATCCTGGGCTGGGCAATCCTACAGTGAAAAATCCAACAAGAATCTCCAAAGTCCACAAGAGATTCTGAGACTTTCTCATACAGCCACTAGCACATTTCTGTCTTCCCTTATTTTACAGAAAAAATAACAGCTTCTAATGTCTTTTTCAACAAAATACAGATGTCTGTGTGGATCAGATGTAATTGTCTTGCATGCAAATTTTTGGCAGCACCATGAAGTGAGAAAAGTTGCTCTTAGTCTTCTGAGTTTGCAAATGGCCGTTCCTGTGCGGAGCTCAACAGAATTGTTCCAACTTTTGACTTCTAAGGATATATCATCCATTCTTTCCTACAGTGAAGGTCACTCTTCAGGATGTAAACAAATCTGAAGCCTTATAAGATTTCAAGCAGAGGGATTTTTACAGTTATTTTGATATTAAGTTCTGAAAACATCATATGATATTTTGATTACCAATGTGATGTTCTATACATTCCAGTCTGCATTGCTTAACATACTCAGTTATGATCACAAAATTCCTGCTATCATTTCATAAAAGGATATTTTTCCTTCTTTTTACCTGCAAAATCACAAACATAAGACTGCTCTGAAAGGCCTGGACAGTGTGGTCAAACCATGGATGACATTTCCATTGCAAATTCTGAGTTTTTCTTTTTAATTACACATATCTAAGGAGGTTTTTTTATTTGCTGAAAACAAAAGTAAACAACAAATAACAACCAAACAAAAAAGCTGCATGCTGGTATATCTATAGGTATTATTTATCTCTACATTTAACTCTTCCAGGTATTTTGAATTTTTTCTTCTATTACTAGCATTTAATTTATAAAATAATTTTTATTGCATAAATGACAAAAAACTCCACAAACCCCCAAAACAAAAAAAAAAAAACCCTGATTAAATTACAGATTTTTACAAATAAGCTATATAACACAAACAAACTGGTTTTGGTGACAGAGTACTAGTCAAAAAATTTTGCTCACAATTTTCAAAGGCATTTTCAAAACTATCTAGTTTACAAAATAATAGCAAAAAACAAACAAACAACAAAAAATATCCCCTTTGCATAAAAAAATTCTGAATTTCAATTCCTGAAAAAATATTTTTTTTTAAAAAAAAGTTGACAATATTTGTTTGAGACTCCAGGTTACTAAAAAGGTAAAAAACCAAAAAGGCCTATTTCAGAGATATCAATTTTTTTGAAAAATAATCCTTGCCAGTGTAGTTAGGTGCATATCATAAATTCAGGAACAGTAAGAGTTAGGTATCATCACGTACCACTGGCTTTATTGGAGCTTTAAAATCTGTGACTGTTTAAATGAAAAGGCTATCAGAAGCTACCAGACTGGTACTAATGAGCAAAAGGGTAATAAGGTAAGGTTAAATAAATGAGCTGGAGGATATAAAACATATTTGCACTTTTTTTTTCCTTTTTTCAATTTTCCTTTTGGAAAGTACTTTTATTGGATATCTTCCTGTGTATAACTTCAGCAGCGCTCATGCAAAGACTTCCACAGTTGAAGAGCTGGGTTTTTATTCTAACAAGACAAACAAAAATATTCCTTTTTCTGTGTTTCATTATATCACTAAACTATTTGAACAACATAGCACTTAAAGGACTTGAAAAATGTCATCTCTCTTCAAATTCTGAAAACCTCACTCTCTCTGCTGCTGGACCAAATATTACAGCACACTCATTGCTGAAGTATTTTTTAGAAATTTTAGATCATTGCACTAAATTTATTACTTTTAATATTATTAAGAAGTATTCCAGCTAAATTTTCAACAATAAAGAACATCTAGCTGCAAATTATTTAAATGTTCAGGCATATCTTCATCCAATTAAAAATGCATGCAGATATACAAAACTACTTGTATGTTTTCCAGATGGACGTGCAGTCCAGTTATCTGGAATTAAATGAAGTTCAAGAGATTAGCTGAATAATTTTAAACACATATTCATTTTGCAAGTGTGATAACTTAAGAATTAGAAGAATTTTCAAAATATGTTCCATTTAGCTTTCTTCCTAGCTGATGGAAGTTTTTATCCATGTCCACTTATAGCTGAGGCTGGCTAATACCTGCAAGCTATTTCCAAGTTTATAAGTGTATTTATAAAATCTAATGCTTTTAGTTTCCAGTAAGCTGTGTATTACATCCAGAGCAGTGGCATGAACACAGTAAGAGCAAAAATGTAATGTCAATATATTATTTGAGTCCTATCTTTTGAGATCCAATATTAATTAATAATGTCTCATGGCCATCCTAATTTATACTTCTAATGTATATGAACACAAGAAGAGCAAAAATGTAATGTCAATATATTATTTGAGTCCTATCTTTTGAGATCCAATATTAATTAATAATGTCTCATGGCCATCCTAATTTATACTTCCAATGTTCTTTCTCCGATCTTCAATGGCAAGTTTCCCATGAAAATGTAAGTTACTAATTAACACCAAAAAAAGTAAGAAAATTCATGTCTCTCAAAGACAATGAGTATGTTTATGTTGCCACTCTGAATTTCATACATTAGAGTGGTCATTTTATTAAAATTGTGCCTATAATTTCAGAGTAACACTTGGTTTATAAATTGCCTTGAATTGGTCCTTTTCCTACTCCTCCAATGCCTTAATTAAGATTCACATTCAACTATAGCGATTTACCCTTCTACAGAAAAAGAAACTTACGAAGTTTGAAAGATTAATGGCATTGGGATGAATGCCAAGACAGGATATGCTGAAATGAGAAGGCATGCAGGTTGTGTGAATCCACTTTACTGCTCTTCAGGAGGACACAAAAAGGAGTAGCTGAAACAGCCATAAGAGTAGATACATCACAATACTCCAAAACTTGTATCAGCAATTACTTTTTATTAAAGAAAAAAAATAAATTAGAAAATGTTGGAAGATAGCTGATAAAGGCATTGAGACAAGTCACATTACACAGAATGCATCAGAAGTTTTTAGATAAAAATAGTATTTTTGAAATGTGTGTTGTTTCTGAAGCTTATCTGACTAGTCTAATTCCCCTTCTCTAGAAATTCTTTAGTCTATCCTAAGCAGGAGTGATTTTAACTTATACTGACAAATACATCTTTACTTTCCCTCTAGCACTTATGGTCTAAGATGAAGCTTATATTTCAAAATGGTTTTAAGAACTCACTTTTCATCACAGTAGCACTCAGCTATCATTGCCTAGGCATAATAGAATACTCCCTCTACCCACAGGAAAATATGAAGCAAAACAATAAAAAGACTTAGCAAAATATAAATCTGCAAGAGATCATAAATTAAGGAAACACGACAAGCAGAAGTGTGCATGAATGTTTACACACAGAATACAAATGCAAACAAGAACTGCAGAAGTATTCCCCTTTTCCTGGAACCAATCCCTTTGTAAACTCTCTGATCACTTTTGAATTCTCTTCTTTCTTTAGTCTTCCAGTTTGTGATTCCATTACCCTTCACAAAAGCTGCTAAATTTATTGCTGATTTTCCCTGAAGAAGGACTGGCTAATGACTGACAAAATTTTTGCGCAGAAAATTCTCTGAATATTTATATAACTCAATTATATTATCATAAAGTAATGCCTTTACTTAATTTACTTAAAACTCAAATATAAAAAAAAATGGGATTTCTTTTCTTCAATCTTAGGGGAAAAAGTTTTGACAGTTTTGATTCATAGACTTTAAACACTGAAACCACAATACATGATTTTTAAGAATTTGACTGAAATTACACATAGTAGATTTTTCATTTTTGAATTAAGTCAGTAATTAAACTCAAAATTTCATCTGAAGACTCCAAAACAAAACAGCCAAAATAAGGAATGGCTCAGCTTTTCCACCAGAAAAACAATGAATTTAGACTGGAAGGTTAATTTCTAATTAGATGCAGCACGTTCCAAAATTCCTAGTTTTCCTGGATAACATGAATTGCTAGTTGGCATGCTTTTCATTACTTAGGATATACTCCTATCACACTTTTTAATGACTCTCCAACTAAGATTTGATGCAGATTGAAAATCAGTATTTCTCCCAATAACCTGCATAATGCAAACTGTTGAAGAATGTTTTACACTCGCTTCACCAGTTATTAAGGGTACTAAATATGATAGTGAAGCTGAGTGTACAAGTGTAGAATTGCCTGCTATTGTGAAACAATGAAAATCAAAATGTAAATTAGAAAAAAAGGCTTTGTGATTTACTAAAAGGGTAGAATTTTTATCATTACTTGTCATGAGGCAGCATGTTGGATTAATGCTAATTAGAGGTGGGGACAGACCAATGTAATAAGGTAATTTAGAAAACAATGAAAAAAAAAGTTATTTGAAAAAATAGAACAAATATTCTTCCACAGCAGCCAATCAGAAACTGATTGAGAATCTACTGAGAACCAATTGATTGAATACCCGATTGAGAAAGAAAATGTCTTTATAGACATTAACTCAGGTTTTTTCTAGCTTGTACTTCTTCAATAATGTCACTACAAATTAATACTTTTAGAGACCATAGTTTTCCAGAAATCAGTCCCAAATGAGCCACTATTTCCATTTCACTGCAGCCAGAATCTCCTCTAGGAAATATTTCCCCAAGGAACCATGCTCAAAAGCTTTCTGTGCTATCATTTCACAAAACATGGTATTTCACAGTCCACTGGTAACTATCTTAATTTACAGGTAAGTCATAGTACCACACATCATGAAAATGTGTTTTTTCTTCTATCTTATTTGCAGACAAGGGAAGACCTTAGACTTGGACTACCTCAGACTTGGTTCTCTCGCTCTTTTTCAGCAGTCCTGAGGAGACATGCTATAGACCTCTTTTGCAACAACCACAGTCAGCTCTCCCCTTGTGATCTATGTAAACATAATTCCCTTCACGTTCCACTGTCTCCTCCAAGATTACAGCTCAATTTTCTTTGCCAGCTCCAAACACCAATTGCTGCATAAATTCTGTTTAAAATTGGCTTACAATAATTTTATTGTCAATTTACAATTTCAGACTGAAGGAAAAGTAAACACATAGATGACTAAAGAACCACAATTTTCACTAGAATGCACATAAAAGCAGACTGAAAAACCAAAGATATAATTTTGAAAGAAGACAGAAAAATGAAAAAGAGCATGTAAAAGCCTTTCATTTTACTTATGTGTTTTCTTTTCCTTTAACCCAGCCCCACTACAGAGATACAAAATCCTAGCAGGAGAGATTTTTTCTTTTGATAAGTTAAAGCTGAAACCATCAGTTATGGATAGCCATTTCTTCATTTGTACTGTGTTAATAGGTTTTAATCTCAAAAAGTGCATGTCTCATCATCACACTGTGACTATGCCAGACTATAGATAAATCTCAAATAGCTGTAAGCATTCTCTCTACGACACCAAGTAGTTCAAATCAAAATAAACTGTGCAACTATTCTAGTTCTGCTTCTTGAGTGAGCTTGTATTTTGGGATACCATAATTAGGCTTCTTTTTCCAAAAGCTGCCTAAGAAAAGCCTTATGCATACATTGTAGCAGTGTGGTGTAATACAGTCAGCTTTTCTTCTTACTTCCATCCCTAAACATAAACTTTAAACCAAGCTCACCTCATTAATCTCTCTCATTTCTGTTTTTTCTACATAGAGATGGGCTGCATATCTTCAAAATGTGTTATTTTATGAAGAAAACAGGATCCTTTTTTGTGGCGTATCAACATTAAAAGGAAAAAGACCTTCAACTTACATTCTAACTGAATGAAATGTGCCTTTTATTCAACAGAAAGTATTATTACATCCATTCATAGACATGTCAGATAAAAAAATAATGCTGTCAGATAAAAGTGTTTTTATGCCATCTACCAGTGTATCAGTTAGAAAAAAAGATGCCATCATAAAACACTAGAGCTGTTAAATTTTATAGGCCCCCTCTTCAGACCTCAGCTGTCTTTGTGGTACCATTGAAGCCACAAATGAAGATTCATTTTACTCACTTCAGCGCAGGTAAGGAGCACTAACCAATTTCACCCGCAAGTAAAAGCATGATTATCACTTGATCTCATGTCATTGTCAAGTTTTTTATATTTCAAGAGTTTTCAATATGTGTTCTTAGATTACTGCAGAGACTCAACCAGGACACAGGTACCCTATTTACTTCCCATTAATAAACAAAAACTATTTTGCATATATTAACAACACTGACTTTTTAGACTCTTTTCTGCCTTATTTTTTGTCTTTTGGGGCTCATCAGGATGTGCAACATCCTAATAGTATCTGGAAAAACCTGACACCTACCTCCTTTGTGTTCTCAAATAATGAACACCCTCTGATCTGTACACAGATGTAGATCAACTTCTCAACACAGACGGCAAGAAAGGGAGGATGACTCCACAGTAAAATAAAGTAGTGGAAAGATCCAATATTGTATTTAACTCATTTTTAGTGCCAAATGTACTAGGAAGTACTAATCTTTAATACAGAAAACATTAATCTCACTAGTAATGCAGCTGCAACATTCTCTAAGATAAGGGATAAATTTGATATATGTCTTTCTCCTGGCTTGTGGCAATCAGAGAGAAGCACAAAAAAAAACAAACAAAAAACCACAAAAACAAACAAACAAACAAACAAACAAACAAACAAACAAAAAAACAAGAAAGAAACATTGCTTTTGGTATCCCAGATCCTGCTGGATATTCAGTTGCGACAGAAGGAATGGGGAGACAGGGACACAAACAACCTGAAAATATGATTATATATATTGTGGTTAAAAATAAGGCTGTATTTTCCAATGACAGTCCATCACCAGAATTTTGTAGAACTGGGGCCTGCTAATTAAATTTTCCTATTCCTGAAGCAATATAAGAGGTAAGCCTGAAAAATATTGCATGCCTTGAAAGTTTGATAGATATTTGGGCTGTCATCATTGAAGTTATGCTACACTTCAGAACCCTTCCTTTTGATTTTTGACTTTCAAAAAAAAAAACCGGGGTAAATGCTAGTCACATCTGCCCTTTTTAATCTACAACACATACCTTTTACTAACTGTGTCTGTGTAATCTAATAAACTTTTTTAATTGGTATTTTATTAGAAGATAATTAAATAGCAAAGCTGGAAACTTCCAAGATACACAAAAAGATTGCTTTATCAATAATAAAAAGATTCGCTGCTCTTGAAGGGACTGGGAATACTAATTTAAGGCAAAATGAATACTGCTTGATAACAAGCTGCATAGCACTGCTCTCAACCCAAGAAATGTGAATATAAGTTATTCACACCTTAAATAACGAGGATGCAAATAAAAGCCTGCTTAGGATTTGCAGGGTAAAATGCACATAACACCAATATGCCTCTCTGGAAGTGTGATTTATATTTCATCACTGCTTTTATTTGCTTATACTCATTATGATAATCAGGATAATTTCTAATTTTTGCATTTAAAGATAGTTATTTCCCTATACCCTCATATATATGTATATCTTACTACTTGTAAATTCAGAGCTTATATGCTACATACTAGAAACATGCTTCTATAATAACCTGGACCTATAATCTAAAATGAGGAAGCAAGTATCTGTATTTCATAGCCTGTATTTATTCTGCAACTTCTAACATAGCATTTTAAAAGGAAACAGGTATAAGGTCTAATGACCAATTCACTTCAATTTATACAAAAAAAAGAAAAGAAATCCAAATTTCTTTTCATCACCTGTATGTAATTTCTTCTGTCATGTGTACTAAACAGAACCTACAAAAATTTCCTTGCAAATGATGCACAAAATATTCACTATAAGAGAACAATGTCTTCTGCAGTCAAATGTGCACTGAAAATGCAGACACATCTATGGATAAAGTAATATTTTTGAGATATTTTAGATCAGAGTGAATAAGAAATGGTCCATTTACAATGTTTAAAGCAACAAAAGTTAACCTGGAAAAACCTAGAAACAGCATCTGACAGGAAAGGTAAGGATTACTAGAAACATTCATTTTGACCTCACTAAATCATTGATGAACACTGACTTACACCTGGAGCTTGATAGCCTATGATTGAATCAGTAGCAATGATGTCTGCTCTTGTGTTAAACTTTCCTGCCTCCTGACCACTCGCCAAATTCTAACTGTGTGAGTTCTCATCTATGTACAACTACATATTCCCAAGACTGAGTACCCTTCGGCTTTATTTATGGATTCCTACTAAATTTAAATTTTACCTGTTGCTTCTTTGCCTTCCAATTTAACACTGGGGAAAATAATGTGGTTTATCAAAATATTTAGGCATAACTTTGGTCTTGGAAAACTGAAATTTATTTTAAGAATTCCAAGTATTACCTGAACACTGTTACCTATTCTATTGTCACAGCACTTGGGAAGTTTAGTCAGAAGACAAGAGTAGGCTGAAGTAAATGCAAGCCAAACAGGCTCAAATAGTTTCTCTGTTCAAGCATACAGCATGACTTAAGACAGAACCCTGGGTAAACATGCTCCTATATAAGCATTCCATGCTTTTATTCAGATACCATATCCACAGGCAATAAACTTTCGCCTTTTGAAAAACGGTTCTCTGCATTTCACTAGTCACTCTACTTGACAGATATTTTGTGGCTATTCTTTTCATTTGGCATTCTTGCTGGTCTGAATTGATCTAGAGTGTAATACATTGCAGTAAGCTTTGATGAAAACCAAATCTATGTTTTTACATTTCAATCAGAAAAGGCTGAGTCTCAGTTGTTGGTTATATGACATTCAATATTATCTTCCATCATACATTGGGACAAATTTCATCTTAAGGAGGAAATACTCCAGAACTCTACTGCACTTGTAACTGATAAGAACACCGGATGAAATTTGACCTTTAGAGTTCACTTCCAAGCATATTAACGGTCCAGAGTTTCATTACAAATACTAAAAGAAATGACAATTTACCACGAAACCTGCTCCAGACAGAAGCACTGACAGCTTTCTTAGCACATTCCATTCTCTTTTTGCAGGAAATCTGTTTCATGGATAGAAGTCTCTCCAAAGCATAATTTAAAAAAAACCCAATGAAACCCCCCAAAAAATGAACCTAAACCAAAGAACTATACATAAAATCTTGCAACGTCTCTTATAACCATTATGATATCTGATAAATGTTAGGAATGGTTATAAAAGAACACATATCACTACAAGCCCCTATTTCAGAGATTAGCAGTTGACTCAGATCAAGGTAGCAAGACAATTCCCTTCATTTTGTGACATACATGCTATTTTTGGTTGCATACACTCCCCCAAAGGAAATAAGAACTTTTACTACCTTATCTGCCATCCCAGTGATTGTATACCATGCATGTATCCTACTGAGAGAATTAACCCTTATGGATAATAATGTGGGCTAAACAAGCAGCTGCCCTTCCACCTGCACTGCCAGCAAACTGCAGCAGGTCAGTGGAGATGGTGATCTTTATGTTTGGCATAGAGTTCATTTTCTTCATACTCACTGGTGTGGGGCTGCATTTCAGATTTGTGCTGTTGATAACACAGAGATGTTTCCATTATTACTGAGCAGCACTTAGAGTCAAGGCCTTTTCTGCTCACCACCTCATCTCACCAGTGAGGACACTGCGGGTGGACAAGGATCTGTGAGGGGACACTGCCAGAACTGTTGGCTGTCACCAGCCAAAGGGATATTTCAGATCATTTGGTGTCATGCTCAGCACCTACAGCTGGATCAAGAAGAAGGAAGGGGGGATATTTGGAGTGATCACGTTTGTGTTCCCAAGTCACCACTACGCATGATAGGGCCCTGCTCTCCTCGAGATGGCCGAGCACCGACCTGCTCATGGGAAGCTGTGAATGAATTCCTTGTTTTGCTTTGCCTATGTGCACAATTTTGCTTTATGTAATAAATTATCTTTATCACAACTCACGGGTTTTCTCTTTCTTTTAATCTTCTGATTCTTCCTCGCCCCACCTTTGGAAGAGTAAGCCACTGGTTCCAGGGGACTGAGCTGTCAGCTGAGGTGAAACCACAAGAGGGTACCTCAGCTGCTAGCACATTAGTATCCCTTGACAAAAAGCGAAAATCAGATACCTTACCACTCTTGTAGTAACTGCCCCTTCTTTCCTCCCATCTCTGTAGGATAGTAACCTAATAAGTGCCAAATTATTTTTTTTTCCACTCATAAATACCTATTGATACAAGGTTTCTTTCAAAATTACCATTGTGCTAAGACATAAAGAAACCTCATTCAATCAGATTGCATCCCTGGGTTCTCTCAAGGAATCTATTTGAAGAAAAGGAAAACAAAACTTCATTTTTCTTTGACGCACTTACTGGACCATGTGAGATAAATTAAAGGCTGTGCTTTGTTTCCTTTTCTTTGTTTCACTTGCTATAAATTCATGCCTTGCATCACACTTTACCAGGCTGGGTGTTCCAGTGTTTTTGTTCAGAATAAGCAAACCAGCTAGTAATGAATAATACCATAAGAATGCATTAGAAAGAAACTTCTAAGGATAGAATCAAAAGGATCCTGACAAGACTAAGTACAAAGGATAAATTACTTCAGTAAGATCATAAGACTCTTTAAAGGCTTTTATGGGAAAAGAAAAAAGGAAAAAAATGTTTAAAAAAAGAGAAAGGCTAAACCAGTGGTTTTAAGTCAATATTTCTACTCCTGACACTGCTACAATATACAAAGGTGGTTCAGGAATATGTCTTGTGGTGAATTTTTGAGCAAAAAAGCTGAAAAAGAGAATGGTTGATATAAAAAATGAAGGCTAAATCTCAAAATCTAACTGAAAGTGAGAATCCCCCAAGTACTGCATAAATAGAATAGAGTATTTCAGTTCGAACAGACTTCTAATGATCATCTGATTCAGCTGATTGGCTGCTTCAGCAATGACAAAAAGTTTAAGTTTGTTATAGAGGGCATTGTCCCAATGCCTCTATAACACTGACAGGATTGGGGTACCAACCACTTCTCTAGTATTTGCCCAACCTCTTGGTAAGGAAATGCTTCCTAATGTCAAGTGAATCTCCCCCAATACTAATCAGAAATGTAAGATTCTCTCAGATTATGTCAAAATCCCACTTATTTAATTAAACAAAAATCTCTATTAAGAGAATATTTGAAACTGACTACAAGGAAATAAAGAGTACAATCTACTTGACAATATAGCTCTTAAATAATGAATTTGCTAATGAAGTCATGGAATTATGGAATGATATGTTTTAGAAACGATCTCAAAAATCATTTAGTTCCAATCCCTTTCCACAGACAGGGCTTCCTCCCATTAGACCTGGATGCCCTAGCCAACCTAGCCAACTTCCAGGGATGTGGCATCCCCAGTCTTCTCTGGGCAACCTGTGCCAGTGACTCCACCAGTGTGCACCACCCGCACAGTAAAGAACTTATTCCTACTATCTAATCTAAAACCTTCTTTCAGTTTAAAGCCATTGTTTATTGACCCATTACTACATACTGTCACAAAAAGTTCTTCAAGATTACAAAGCCTTGTAGCCTGTAGGTACTGGAAGGCTCCTGTCAGGTCTCCCTGGAACCTTCTCCAGGCTGAACAGCCCCAACTCTTATACCTTAAACAATGAAGCACTAAAGAAGTCAGAATGGCCACATAGATAAAAGGTTACTGGAAATTTGCTAACTGGTCAGATTAAAAACATAATGAAACCAAACAAAAAAAATACTGACCTCAAAACAACCATCATCCTAGCTATCTTTTCTTCATCTACATCACAGATTGAAATCTATGCTGCTGACTTATTTGATCTGAAAATATTTGAACTAAATGGCATAAACAATCCTAGATGACTAGAGCTGACTGGAACTAAAATCATCCTTTTGCTTGTGTCCTATCATCTCCAAAATGCAGTGGGTTCTGGAAAGGTTATCTGGTAGAAAATATCCCATTTTTATGCCTTTATCACTATAAGTCCCCATCTCCGGCTCTCTTTGAACTCCACTCACGTGCTATGGAACGGTGAGGACTACCTGAATTCCATTAAGGCATGGAATAAGTGCTGCAAACTATCTTTCTGATCACTGTAACTTTAGTTTAATAGATAGAAAAAGCTTCTTCTAGAAGTGATCTCAGTCACACTACAGTTCACGTTAATTTTTTCTAAAACAAAGTAATGATTGGCTTGTAATCTTTCAAAAATACTCATGTCACAGACTAGATGTATACCAAGATCAACACATTTTCCATAAAGGATGAAATTGCAACCATGTAAAAATGCTGACCACGTGGGAAAGGAGTCCTTCAACAGTTAGCTGCTCCATAGTAATCACATCTATCCCTAAGAAGTTGTAAAACAAATTAGCTAGATCACTCATTATTCTATACAGGTATTCATGTTATTAGGGGTGTTTTAACTAGTCCCTTAACCATAGTTGAACTCACATTAACGAATTGTGTTAAATGAAAAATGTAACTTGACAGAGCAATGCTCAGGGTTGTATTTAGTAATTAGTTCACATTATGGAATAGCATCAGTGAAGAACATAGTTTCACCTATTGATATTTTCTTCAACATAAAAGTGAAAAAATATGCCTGTGATGTTAAAAACTGACATTGATGATGCTGGGAACTTTCAGATGTGTCAACACAGACAAAATCAATCTGAGACACAGGAAAGTGCTATTGCTTCATGGAAATGATGCTCTCTTTCTCTGCAACTGAAAACAACACAAAGAGGAATGACAGTAAAAGAATGAAACAAGAAGAGAGTATGTCTGTCCCCCCAAAAGAACATCTGCAAGCAGTCAATGATACGCAAGTTGGAAAAGCACAAAACTGCCAGTTGCTTTACTCTTAGGTTTCATATCAGAGAAAAGAGACCACAGAGAGAATAGCATTACAAGTAGTAAGATATGACACTCAAACTAGTGGAAGTGCTAACATCTGACAAAGAAAAAAAAACTAAACCAACCAACCAACACCAATCCTACATTGCCCAAAGAGCAGATGCTCTTAGACCTTCTACTTATACAAGGCATTTATTACATCTAAGAGAAGAGTTGATATTTTACTACCCTTTCTTTTCTCCCCAGAATCACTGCAATGACACGTGAAACTTCTTCAGGCTATCTGCCTCTCTTTACCTAGTGTAGTCCTAGTGAACAGCCACAGTGGGTCGGTAAGTTTACCTGATGTCTTAGGTACAGAGATATTACTATGGAATGTGTTCAAAAATTGTGGCATTAGAGGACATGTTCAGAGTATTACAAGCTACCACAGATCAGTCCTCCACATCATTCTTACAATATGCATAAGAGAACAGTGCAATGGACACAAAAACCTTTATTTATTAACAGGACGATTTAAAGAGCACAAAGGATGGCTATATCTTATCCTGGTAAGTCTCCATATTATGGGCAAATGCCTCACACTGAAATGCTTTTATTTAAGGACAAAATATGCTTTGCTTCTGATAAGAAGCATATTCATAACTGATATAAAATATTAAATTGATTCCCCACCCATCTTATACATTGTGCCTTGATAGCATGCTGGAAGAGCCCTTGCTCTGTCCTGAAACTGTTTTTAAATCACTCTTCAAGAGTTAAGAACCTTGTCCTGTGATATGCAAAACCAATACTGAAGTGTTTATTATAGGAGATCTACGGGTAAAGTATTCACCCAAGATGGGTGTGGTTCCTTCTGTTCTAAAGCGGGATCCAAACCTTCCAAGAAATTGTCCTGAGATCAAACCACACCTGGCCTTTCTTCTCATTAGGTATTCAAAAATCACACACGTACAATAACACAGACAAACTCAACAGCTTTAGCAGCAGGAAACACATACACCTTTATCAGCTGAAAAAAGTGGAAAAGGAAAGGGAATTGCAGAAATCCTCAAAGCACATTATCTATTCCTTTAATTTATGGTGTGTAACCTTTACAGAGCAAAGAGCACACCCTTTGACCTGAAAAGCTTAAAGCACATTTTAAAAGATATCAAGACACCTCTTGGCTTTGTAGCCACTCATTTCTAACACCTCAAGACCCTCACTAATTTATATAAATGAATGCATGTCGATACATGACAAAAAATTAGAAGATAAAAACAAAAAAGGAATTCAGCATTTATTAAGGAAACTTTCATATTACTACAACTGATGAGAATAAAAGCCCACAAGATTCAAGTGTATCACCTTAACCTTTTTGTTTAAATGTTTCAGGGAACATTACTATCAAACATGCCAAGGAAACATTTATTTTTCTGCAACGAAAGAGTACAAAAACTAGATAACTCACTGTCTGCTTTCCTACCTTCAGCTAGTATGAAGGAAAAAAAGATAGAAAGAGGAGTCAGTTTGATAATCTACTGCTGAATATTGTGCCATTTTTAAAGTAGCTGGCTTCTGCATTTAAAAAAAAAAAAAAGTCATTTTGTTCTACGGCTATCCTGATAAAGGACAATTTCCATATTTCTTTTTAAAGGAGTGTAAAGTGAACTTAATTAACTAACATGCTTTCCTATTTCATTAGCTGAAAATGCTATTGACTGTTCAGAGAAAGACAGGTAGAATTCTGTAGAATCTGACCATAGTAATTTATATGCAATTCTGGTCTTCCTTTTCTCACCTGCACAACTGTACTATACTTAATAAAATAGGTTTTAATTTTGAATGCACAGCATGAATTACAGTCCTAGTTCTCACCCTCAATTCAGTCTTTGCTCAAAAGAAGCTCTATTGTAATTTTAGCTGAATTATCAGGCAGTTTAACTCCAAATTTGTCAGTTTGAATTTTCCACGTCTTTAAACAATTTCTTTTAAACACCAGGTGCCAACTTTCCATACCCAAAGTATATACAGCATCCTCCTGAGTGTGAAATGTGGGGAAATTCATCCCTTTTCTCTTTTTGGTTCTTATAAATCTTGATCATATTTGCATCTTTCTTTGGAATATTTTCAAGGAGTTTTTAATCCTTGTTCTTATAAAAAGAAAGTAGAAAGAGAGGTGTGCTCTTACAAATCCTGCCCAGAGACTTCACAAAAAAATATTTTTCATTAGAATTGCAGGTAATTGGAACAAAAGGAAACACCAAGATGGTCCTCATATAATTAATATTTCGTAGGCTGATACTCTTGCTTTTGGCTAAGTGCAGTTGAGAAAGTCTTGCTACGCCTCAAATTCTGAACAGATTCGTACCAATTTTGAGCTTTGTTGTTAAAAGACTTTTCAAGGAAGAACTGTGCAGTGGACTGCAGATACTTTTTTATTCTATTTTTCCTGCAAAGAATTTCTTACTCATTTATGTGGCAAGTATACAGAATTAGGAAGAATAACAGTTCAAACCATTTCTTCAAAAAAATTAATGCAAAAAAACCCCACACAACTTACATGCAGTTTTCAACACAGTTGCAACTGAAGACCACACGAAAATAGCTATCCTTTTAAGTGTGGAAACGTTGTAAGACCTTTTAAGTAATACGTTCAAAACCCTCAAGAAAGGTATCTTTCACTCTATGTAAAGGTATCTTTCACTCTATGTATTGTCACTACAACTCCTTTATTTTTTTTTTTGGGGGGGGTGTGGGTGAGCAGAGGGTATCATTAGACGAATATGACACACATCCTCCCTAAGACCAAGAACTGTTACACCAAAACGTCTATTAATCTTTCCCTAGAAAAATAATGTTGTGGGGAAAAATGTTCTCTCAATTTTTACCAGAAAAGTCATATTGATGGGTGTGGCTGTTGCAGCAGTAGTAAGTATAACTTTGGCGTGTTCCAAGTTGAGCAGCTTCATTGACTTTTTTAAGCTGACAATTATTAAAACTTTGTAGAGTCTCTTCCCAGAAATAGCATCAGAAAAAGCATGGCTTTGCTAAATACAGACAACTTTGATTGATATATCAGCTTATTTTCTGGGGGGAAATAGCACACATACAGCTCCAAAACATGCTAAAAGAACTAGCTCATAAGTGGAAAAGTCAAGTTAATATTTCAACTAGTGATTTGAGAAAGTCTCAGTCACTGATGTCTCTGGTATTCTTTGCAGGACCTCAGTTGCTTATTTTTACTAAAAAGTAATTAAGTAAATAGGCTAGAACCCATTCTATTGTACTAAGTTATTCTCATGGGAATTTGAATAAATTAGTTCTAATTATATCTAATGAAATCTCTAAGAGTGCTAGGTTTAAGTGCAGAAGTTATTCTATTGCCTGTGACTACTACAGTATCAGAGTACATTCAAAATGTACTTTACATGTGAGCTGTCAAATTAACATAAAGATCTAAAAGAAACTTCAATATTTACTTTCTCTTACCATCCACTGTTCTTACATATTATTAAAATGTGGAACAAAAATATCAAAGGAAAGTAAAAATATTGAGACAAAAAGAATTGTAATATTAATTGTTGGGGGAAAAAAAAAGAGCAAAATAGACTCAAGAAAGCATCATCTAAGTTGAATTCCTAGAGAGACTGGAAAACTAAATCAACAGATCTTTTTGCAGTACTTCTAAGTGGTTCAGCACCAATGTTATATACTAGAAATATGGAAATAAATTAAAAGTCTTGCTTGCAGTAGGAGAACAATCAGAAGACAACCATCATTTTTGACAAAGTGAACACCTCCAAAAAGACAGAACGAAACAAGGAAATGAAGTTCAAGTTTAGAATAAAAACTCCATTTTCTATCAAAAGCACAAACCACCAAGATTCACTCTTAAAAGACCCTAGAGCTCTTAGAAAAGTAACAGATCTCTTCATGACTGCAGTTACTATTTATTATAGTAATAACAAAACAGAAGCACATAAAGTCTTTTCTTTCATTCTGAAATTCCTAGTACCTTTGTTTCTTTTGGTTTTTTTTCACTTAAGTACACAGGCTTAATGTGTCTCTTCTTTATTCTACACAGTAGAATAAATGGAAGATAATAATAAAAACTTTATCCTTTTTTCTTTTCTTGTTCATTTTCTAATTTCACAGTTCTTACTCTTCTTCTCCTCAGTTCTTACAATCCACAATTCTTCTGCCTCTCATATGTTCCAAAAACAGTACATGTAGTGCTGCCTGAGTCTCTAGTCTCTTCCTGGAATTCACCTCTTTATGGACAACAGCATTATTGATAGCTTATTAACCACTCAGCCAGAGAGAATTTAAAAACAGATATCAGTTTGTGACAAATTTCACTGTTATTATATTTCTTATCTAAGTAAGTATTGCTCATCTTATTTCTCAATCCAACCACTTTCTTACCACTAATCATTACCCCTACTGCTACTCAGAACCATTTGTGTTATACCTCAGCTGAGAATGTCCACTGAATGAGTAGTTCAGTCAACCATTGATAAATGGTTATAAGCCTAAATTCACTTTTTTCCTTCTTGGAAAGACTACTCCCTTTCTGGTACTAGTGGGAAGATGGGCTTTACTCTGTGTAAAATAGTAAAGCCCATCTTCCTCTTAGCACCCGCATCAGAAGTCTCTCCCCTGTGAGAGGGAGTCTCTCCCCTTTCCTCCCGCACTGGAAAGGTTATTTAAATATATTCAGCATGTCACTGCTTTGTTACATAACAAATAGGCAAGTTTTTCAATTACCTTTGTGACAAAAGATTTCAGACCATTGAACACATTGAAGAGGATCAGCACATCTGTGCTGAATATCTTGAAAACTATTTTGCTTATCAGAAATTTCACTTCATTATTTTCTGCACTCAGACGTTGCCAAAAGATTTTATTCACCCCATCATGTTCCTCATATGACTTTTTAGCCCAAAAAGGATGATTTTAATTTTCCAGAAATAGTACATAATTCTTTAGGTGTAAAAAATAACAGGAAGTCGAAGAAGGTTTTGTTGCAGTGGGGCACAGTAGCTGCTCATCCCCATATTTACCATCCACTGGTGGATCACAAATAACAGGCAATTCCAAGTAAATGTTTACCTTTAACACTATAAAGGACCTGTTTTTCACTGACTAGAGGAAAAGACTAGGTTTAAAAAGGTTGACAGAGACCATAATATTGATAAAGTATTATCTTTTTGTAGTTTCAGGACAAAGAAAGGTATTAATTAAAGGAGAGGAGCTAGAAGTCAGCACATCCAAGAAATTTTATTCTGGGTTTTTTGATACACGGAGAAAAAAATTCCTACACCACAAATGCGTAAGTTTTCTGTTGAATCACCACTGTTTCCACTGTTTTCTTATCAGAGTCCCTCTTGTATTTACAAATATTATTTCAGTATTGGCTCAGCAGTTAACATATGATTAAGAAAGGTAGCAGGAGGAAAAAACAACCAAGAAATGCTTGCAAGCAAAAAAATCCACAATACTCCAAGAGTTCAGAAACATTACAACGACCTTTTTTCTTCACTTAACTTGTTTTATTTTCTTAGTGGTTCCATCTGCCTAAATGAAAGCTTGTTCAAAATCCCCACTGGTCCTTCCTAATGCAGTATTTTTAAAGAGTATGCAAAGTCTAATCCATAATTATCAATTCTCTCAGGATACCAGACACTACTAAAAAAAATGCCTAATTAAATTATCCTAAGATTAACAGTGATTTTTATATAAATATGGCAGTCAAACAAACATTTAAAAAGCATACAATGGAAAAGGAGAAATAAACAGCATCTTCCCAAATCCCCAGAAGCACTTACATTTCTTCAGCTGAAGTCTATATTTTGCTTTCTCAACAATTTAATCATAAAATTAGATTTCTAAATTGCAACACAGTCCTTCCAAAGCAAGAGAACAGACTTTAAGACTGGCTATGAAAGCCTAAAAGACGAAATAGAGCCCTTAAGCAAATTTAGAAGAAAAAGAACTGTAACATGCAAACTCCAGCAATTTGGTCACCCACTATTTGTGTTCAGGGATTACTAAAATCAGCTGATATTTTAAGCAATCTGGGTTAATCCCACAATCATCCTTTGACCACGATAAAAAAATCAAAAAACCCCAACCAACCAAACAAACAAAAAAACTCAAACAAAAACAATTAAACAAAACCCAGACAATTAAACGCAAACAGAATCTAAGTGTACTCAGTATCTGTTAATCAATTACCAATAGATCACCTCATTAATGTAGTTTCAAAGTGTCTCTGAGAAGGAAAGAGATCTAAAGGAAGTCTTATCCTTACAGCATTTGCTAGCATCCTCCCTTTAGAAGAAGAAAATTAACAGAAGAAAAAAAATCTTCACATTTTCGCAATCGTCTCTTTGTTACATGACCTTACATTACTCTCCTTTCCCTTGATATTTTTTTTTTGCCTCTATAAATTTAAAGGCAGAAATTTTATTTTACAACATCTAAGAAAAGGAGTTTTTGCATAACTGTCATTCATCAATGACAGAAAATACTACAGTATGTCAAACCAGAGAGGTAGCTACACTAGAGAACATGGACTAGATACACATTTTATATTCTGTATAATGATGCAAAACATCTTCAGAGTAATACAATAATTTAACAGTCTGTAGAAAGCTCTAAGGATTTCCCAAAAAAAAAACCACTTCAAAGTAGCAGTGTTAAGTCATTGCTTTCATATGCAGAGATGTGACGCTACAGCTGGTAGTTAAAGGAACATGGTAATTCCTAAGTGCTGAAGTTCTAAGAACAAAATAATTTCTTTTGTTAATTTTGCAGTTGTGTATTGGGTTTCAAGTACAAGAAGGAAAAAAGGACCAACAACTCCCTCTATGAATGTTATGACAGTTTATGCAGAAAATCTTGCTCAACATTTCGTACCCAAAGAATCCATGTAACCATGTCAGAAAGATTAGTTTAGTTTTCAGCCCTCAAATATAACTAAGGTTACCTTTTTTATTTGCAAAACACCGAAAAAAAGGGCTCTGTATAGTGATAAAGAAGCTTTCCTGGCTATCAATAAGTTTACATGACCATTAATAAACTCACAACCTTTAAAATATTCCAAGTAGCTAAAATGAAAAATTGAAAAATCTAACTTAAAAACAGTGCTTGTACATCATCCCTGCACAATCAAAACCATCACTCTCCAGTGAAAAAAAAGTAAAGTAGATACTGAATCTTCCACCTTATACTATCAAGAGTAGCTGAGGTTTGTTTATTAGCTGGGGTTGCTAAGTCTGGAGAAAAGGAGAATCAGGAGGGACTTTCTCTCTACATCTACCTAAAAGGAGGTTGGAGTGAGAGAGGATGTCAGTCTCTTCTCCCAGGTAACAAGCACCAGGATGAAAGTAAACAGACTCAGGTTATTCCAGGGGAGATTTAAATTAGGCATCAGGAAAAAAAACTGGAAAGGGTTTAAAAGCATTGGACCAGACTGCCCTGGGAAGGGGTAGAGTCACCAACCCTGGTAGTGCTAAAATAACTGGATATAGCACCTGAGGACGAGTTTTAGGGATGAATGTGGTGGTGCTGCTAGGTTGGAATTGATTGACAGTTGGAATTGATGACTTTACAGGTCTTTTCAAACCTTAATGATTCTGTGATTATAATAATATACTAAACAATCCTGTAAAGGAAATATTGTCTAGATAATTATTGTTTGCATGAAAATTATGACTGCTGTGTCTCTGAATAATAATATCATTTAAAGTTGTTTACATGGTCAGCTTTGAAACTGTTTTTGCTCAAATAATTCTAATTCACTCAGTCATTTATAGATTAAAAATAGTTTATCTTTGTAGTGTACCTACAAAATTGTGTATTACAGTCTTGAACAACAGCATTTGGATAATAATATCTACAAAGATGTTCTTAAATGTTTTGAGTTTACCAAATTAAGACATAATCCATCTAAGAAACAGTACAAAATATTCTTCAATGTTAGCAGAAAAAAATGTTTAAATGCTTTCAAAACCACCAAATATGAAAATATTTGCTAGTAGCAAACTTTTTTAAAGCAAAAAACCTAATATATGGCGTGTGTAATGAGTAACTTTATTTTAAAGCTGGGATTATTTGCTGATGCATTTATTAGGATATGAATTAAAAGTGAAAGTTGTATTTTAAAACAAAAAAGAAGTTAAAATCTACCCATTCATGAACCAAACATTCAGACAGTTTCCACTGCTGAAAGAATGTTCTGCTTTCAAAAGTATTTAAGCTACATATGACTAATTGGTATTTCAGAAGCATACATAAGACAAAAACTATTCTCTCAGGAAGAATACCATGTTTTATTAATTAAAATAAAAGTAACATTTCTAAAATTCATTGTCCTGAAACTGAGCCTTGTGAAAGACATTAAGGAATTCAGGCACGAGTATTAAAGTAGGGTAGTTCATCTCATTACCTTACATAAATTTTACTTAAAAGATATTTATTCATATTGGCACATTTCCAAGCAATCCACTGGGCCACAGCGCAATGCAATTGGCCTCAGTAATTCTGTAATAAATGCTAAACAAATATGTTAATCCAAATAATTTCTAAATAAAACACAAAGTTATTTGTGTAATTACAAGAAGAAGTAAATACAGACAGAAACAATCTAGGAACACAACAAAAATATGGTTATTGGAAAGCAATTTCTACAGAAGATTAATTTTATTATGTTTTCTATTTTTTACAGAACTGTACCTGTATGAAAACGAATCAGAGAAACTTAAAAACATTGTGTTCATGGACTGATAAAAAAGATCCTTATAGCTAATATTCACTTCAAAAAGGTATCGCTTCAAAAAGTTGCTGTTTCACAGATTTATGTGCACACAATTAGACATAATTTTACTTAAAATATAATTTCAAAAATCTGTTGACAGCCTCACTTGGCTGCAGTTAATTACTAGACTTCAGTGGTTTTGACATGTAGTATATTAGTTGAAAAGTAACAGTCTTGCCTTTCTAGACAGGTAGTGCTTTATGCTAAACAGACGTCTTGTCTGGCTCTCTCTCCACTAATGTAGGACATCTTTTCCCTGAAGGCATTTTTGCAAATCATTAATCATTCTAACTGGAAAATTTCAAAGCTAAAGCTTTATGTTTATGCAAAGTTTATGTAGATCTAGGTACAGATATTGCTTTCAACTACTTAGAAATATATCTGGAGTAGTTTCTAGTGACTTCCAAGATCTAGGGAGCCTGACCCAAAGCCAACAGAAACCATTGCAGTTTCTCACTGACCTACAGATATCCTATAAATCATGGATTATAAACATTTCTTATTCTGAAAACACAATGTGACCTAAAATGCCACAGTCCATAAGAACTGACTGTATTTTACATACATCAAAATAGACAGTTTCTTCTTTATTTTAAATACTGACATAGAACACTGGTGTTTCTTTAGCTTCCAAAGAGTCTCTGAAATAACAATAATAACAATAATTTATCACAGTTAAATTATACTTCAGTACATGTAATTCCATAAATGAAAGAAAAATGCTTATGGCAGAACTTCCATTTTACCAGCAGGAAAATAACTGGAATACACAGGGGCCATCAAAGTGGCTAGTATCAACATGTGACACAAGTGCTCCTGTTTCCATTGTGCAAAACCAAATTTAATCATTCATTTTTAAATTTATACATCAAACTGTTTTTTCTATATTCTTTTTGTACCTTCACACCAAAATGGTACTAAAAATCTACCTAACAAGCAGAATGGAAATCGTTCAATTACCTTCTTCCAAGAAAACTGTTTCTCAGTTTTAAAGACCTCTTTACTGAATATTTCTAATGATCACTAACAAGGTACAGATGCTTGGTGCTTTCTCAAAATCAGTTCTGTAGAAAGAACAAATTTTGATATGGGCAGGCAGAACTCGCACAGCCCAAAATCAAGCAAATATACTAGAATTTACCTCTTTCTGATAGCTCCTAAGAAATAATGGATATAAGGCAAAATTTATGCCAAAAAATAAACCCTTGAGAATTTTATGATGTTTGCAGCTTCAGAATAAGCAGTATTTTCTAGGTTTCGGGCAGGCAGTACTCACTGGAATTTCACATAATACAGAACACAATTTAAAACAGAAATCTATAAACAATCACAAGAAAAAAAAAAAGTAAGATTTCGTGCTCTGATTTCTATCATTAGCCCCAAAAAATAAGGGGTTTGCTTTAGTGACCAAAAAATATAGAAATCAAAGTGACTAGAGAGTGAATAAAACACTGAATACGAATGACAGTCAGTAACTGTGAAACCAAAGAAACAGATTCTGGATCAGATACATTGTTGAGAAAATAGGTATTATTTTGGTATTAAATTGAGAAAATAGCCATATTGATATTAGACTTTCAATTACATAAAAACTGCCTAGATGGGATATTAAAGATTTTTTTGCCTGACCTGTATTCATTCCTGTTCCAAATGCATGTTACCTGAAAATACAAAATAATGAGAAAAAAATTGTTAATTATAATATTTAGCTAGTTAGAACCTCTACAGATTTCCTTTAAAAAACCTAAACATGGTCAGTAAAGTTTGTAGAATAAAGAGGATGAGAAGAACTGCTGTGACTTTGAGCTTATTTCTGGCACAGTGAAAATTTACATTTCAATTAATTCATACCAGTGCAGTAATCTATTCACAGCTTTTAAAACCATTGAGATTTTTTCCTTTTACATTTTGTATTGAAATACCTTGATTAACTCCAAATTCCACAATTACTTTACATAAAAGTCTTCACATTAGTACTGCATAAATAAAAGGCTAGCAAAACCAGTATGATAACATCAATGACAGAATATGTGCTTTTTATTTATACTTCAAAGAGGAGATTTTAATACATTAAATGCATGTCAGAATTTGCAAAAAATCTCTGCATCAACTACATGACTATATTTCTCCTTCTCTTCCTTCCTTTCTGCCTCTAAATGTATGCTTCTATCTATTTCCTGATTGACAAATTCTTTTCATTATAATGTTAATGCATTACATCAGAGTTGATAGTATATTCGTGGAGGAGAAAGATAAGTGATGTATCTTGGTACCTCTTCCTGTGAAATTACATTAGCCTTCTGGGATACAGGATAGGATGAAGCTGCAGATTCGAAGATCATTACACTTTTTATAACCCTTTGTATTCATCCTCAGTGCCGCTAAAACTTTACAGAAAATCTAATTCCTCTGAAGGTGCATTAATGTCAAACCACCATTTTCTGTATGCCAGACTTCATTCCAACTGGCAAGTAATGCACTAAAGAATCTAATATCAATCACAGGAAATTAGAAAAAAGCTAAAGGTTTGGTATATTTGGCAAAGAATTCAACCAGTGCTCTACTTCTAAATTACTATGGCATCTTTGCTCTTCTATTCCGTTTGTGTTTTATTAAGCTTAAAGATGAAGTGATGAGCAATGTAGTCAAGGTTGTACTTAATCTTTCCTCATTTTCTTACCACTTGGGAGGTCTTTTATGACTAATATAGGTGCCTTTTTCAACCTCAGAAACAGTCACTTTGCAGAAAATGTACAAGGCATGCCTAATGGAGGAAAAAAAAATCCAAGGACCAGCTAATATTTTAGTCAAAACAAAGCCAAAAATAGAACCTTTCTCCATTCACATACCACTTTAAAATTGAAACAAAATCCCACAGCAACAGCACAGTGAATGGAAACTGTCTCCTCATTGATCTGTTCCAACGATTGACTTCTATGTCAATATTAAGCTTAAGATTTCAATTATAAACATAAAAAAGTACATATTTGTATTATATAAAAATAACAAAGACAGTCCTTCAGAATGGTTTCCTTTTTTTTAACTGGGTTACTTAGAAACAAAATGAAATTTCATAAGAATTTTACTTTTTTTTACCTCCATCTTTCTTTTGATGATAGCAAATAAATGCAGATCTTAAGAGTCTCTTCTGCACAGAGTAATACTCAAGTGGTGTTTTATATCACGTGCCAAAAAGAGGGATCCCAGCTTTCAATCAAAACAAGAGGCTTTTATCATTACCAGGCATCTTCAATAGAAAGTACACTGCAAAGTGCAACGACAACAAAAAATGATAGAATGGTTTGGGCTGGACGGGACCTTTAACAATCACCTAGTCCACCAGACCCTGCCAAAGACTGGAATGTTCTTCACTGCACCAGGTTGATCAAAGTCCCATTCACTTTGAACACTTCCAGAGATAGGGCACCCAAAATTCCTCTGGACAATCTGTTCCAGTGCCTCAACACCATTACTGTAAAAAATGTCTTCCTTAAGTTCAATCTAATGCAACCCTCTCGTACTTCAAGACCATCATCCCTGCTCTTACCACTACAGGGTCTCCATCTTATAAGAACCCTTTAGTACTGAAAAGCTGAAATTGGATCTTTCTGCAGAGTTCTCTTCTCCAGTATGAAGAACTCCAACTCTATTAATCTTTCCTCACAGGAGAGATGTTCTATCCTTCTGAACTGTTAATTATTTTTGTCCTAAGTTTTATTCATCTGAAGCTAGCTATCTTTTATCTATTACTCACAAGATAAAAATGATGAGTCAGTCTTGTTGAACTGATATGGTTTTCTCCATAAGGACACTTTCACCACAGCGTTTTAGCTTCTCTTATTAATGCTTGATATCTTCTTTCTCGGAGCAAGAGATATCTTTAACTGATGAAATGACCTATTGCATGAACATGTATGTGGAAGCTACTCTAAGCTAACCTTACAGTAAAAGAAAGGCATTCAAGTTATTAAAGAGGAGGTAGAGTTCATCTGTACTAGGTATGTGAAGCAGTTCAGATGAAGCATGTATATATGGCACTTAGGGATACAATTAACGGTGGACGGTTGGAGCCTATGACCTTAGGTGTCATTTCTATACTTAAGGATTTTATGATTCGAGAGCTTCCCGTTTCCCTTTGTTGAATTCATGGAAGTGTCGAGCTCCCTAGTTTTCAGATGTTCACAGAGCTAAGTCAAGGGACTACAGATATAAAATACAGGATAGGAAAATCTGACTAGGTATAAGAAAAAAAAATATGACATGAGAATGGTCAAATAGTGGAAAAATAAAGAATTTGAATCCTTAAAACATTTGAAATTTGATGGGACCTACAGAGTCAGATCTATCTGGAACTGCTATGAGCAAGGGGCTAGATAAGAGGACCTCCCTCCCAATCTGAGTCAGTCTATGATTCAATTTGCAATGCAAATTATAGGAAAAGCTACAAGCACTAGCTGGCAACATTTCTCACAGGCCTGAATATACATCAAAGTAAAACTTCAAAACAAAGATGAAGGAATGTTAAGTAGTTCTGTGACTGTTTCTTTCCAAGTGCCGGTTTATTTTCTTTCAAGTCAAATGACTCATCTATGACTGATATGTGTATGTCACGTCACTTATATCAAGCACTGAAAAAGCTCAATTCTCTTCATTAGCCTACTTTTAAAACAGAACTTTTCAAATTAATATGTAAAATATACAGACATAAAACCACACACTGAAAACTGATAAATTCAATTTCTTGGAAGAATTGGTTACTTTATTTACCACAGAGTCAGTTTAAAACCCTTTCTGCACTGCAGCAAGTATTGAATCTTTTGTTTCTATACTTTCTTTTACTTCTGCACTTCAGCAGAAGAAGCAAACCAAAGTACTCTAGTGAATGTACAAGTAGAACTTTTGGGATATCAGACACTAATACTAGTATCTTTCCACCAAAAAAGAAGGGAATTTGAATTGGACCAAGGGATCTAATGTACAGAAATGCTCAGAGCTTCTACCAGGAACTAAAGCCAAGGCAGCTGTGCTCGGAACATACTGAAATTACGTACTGATACCTGTTTGTAAATATTCACTGTTCCAGAAGTAATATTTATCTTTAGTTGATACTTCAGACTTAAAATCTCACCACTCATACTTTGTCACATACTTTGAGAGTAAGGATGAAAATGGGAATTTCACCTTTCACGATACTATAAAAATACATTTAGGATTGTGAGCATTTGGGAACCATAAAGATAATTGTTATTAAAGAAAGGTAAGGCAAAATGAGAATTCTATATTTAAAGCACAACACAATACTTAAAAAAAAAAAAAGAGGAATCAGTCATGTACAGTGTAATCAAAAGAAAAAAAAATAGCACTCTATGAACTTTGCACATTCTATAAAGGGAGAATTCCAAAAAAATAAAAACCTGAACAAGTCTCCATAGAAATACTACATACATACACAACAGAATATCAAACACATGAGAGAAAGATGCAATATAAGGTGATATTCAGCTAGAATTATTTCTGCTATTTCCTAAGTCTGAAATACTTAATTATATTATTTTGTTATCAAGGTGATTAAAAGGTTTTATTACATTATTTTAATTCACTAAAACCATTTACCTAGAAAAATACCTTCTGTAACATGACACCTCATCACCACCTATTTTGTTTAACTTTTAGCACTGATTCTCTACTACCTGGGATTAGTTTTATTGTGAGAACCCCAAAATAATTACTATGCAGGCAGTAGACAGAACTTATATTAATATTACTTCTCATCTTCTTACAATTGCTGACTAATATTATACTTCTGCTTTTCAATCCTCACAGTTGGAATTAATACTAATTAAAAACTGGCACAGACTTTATTCACAAATATTTAAGATCAAAGCCTTGAATTCCCACAGATGAAAAATTCAGTAATCCTCTGCAATAAGTTCTACAAACCTGCAAACAGAAGACAGCATCCTTTTCTTTTTTCTATATAGTTTTCTTATAACTCATTTGAGGAATAATCTAGAGGTGGTCAACTGAGCATTTAGAACTAGATTTAAGTTCTTATGTCTTCAATATATGACTTTGCTTTCTAAATCAACTTATTAAAACTTTTATATCAACCAAAATTTTTATATTTTCTGTAATAGAACTTTGTGGATTTTACAGAAACAATTTACTTTGACTCTAATCTGTTTTCAATTCTAAACCATCTTTTATAAATTTGTAACCGTAACATGCATTAGAATACAAACGATTTATACAAAAAAAAATTTACAGCTTTCAATAATGCTTTCAAGCATTATGCTTCTAAAATAAATATTTATGATAGACAATTATAATTTAAAATGAATTCTCTATCATGGACAGTTTCATTCATAAAAAATATATAATTCTTCTAAAGCAGATTACAATCCTGTCATAGATATTTTTTTTAGAAAAAAAACCTCTAGAAACACCAGGATGTTGAGCAATAGAAGGCTGTAAGCCTCAAAAATATCCCTACAATAGATACAGGAAAGTAATAACATATCACCCGCAAAATATCTGCCAAAACAGGTAAGAAGCAGAAAAGGAAACAAAGACACTTTTTGAAACAGTTTTAATCTAATCTGCAGAAATAGAGCATTATCACAACTGTGATTATGGTGCTAGTGAATAGTATTAAAAAAAGATCAGAATTAAGGTTCTTTGACTGTCTTAATAATAACTTCATCTAAGTATATTCAAATGTCACATTTAGTCATAACAATTAATTTCCCTTAACAGTCAGCTTGCCATCTCTCTAATACCTCTTTATCCTTTATTACTAATACCATATCAACTCAGCTTTCATCTTCATACAGTTAATATTTTGGCTACATACAAACCCACAAATATGCACTCACAAATGTAAGCTTCAGATTAATGGTATAACTACCCAAACAGTAAAAGGTTATTTATGTAATCCCAATTATTTTCAGAGGTTTTCCTTTTCAAATTTCAATTATTTTTTTCAAGTTCTAGCCAAAAGGATCTGTTGTTTTTTAAGTGTGACAATGTACTTTCACCACCCAAATCTTGTTCCAAAACACTGTGGCCAAGCCTGTGGGAGGAAAGGGGAAAGAAGGTGGAGAGATAAGGGAAATATAGACCTTGACAGGAAAATAAATGGCCTAGACTTGTACTGGCAGTTGCAAACTACAAACAAGTGGTAGGCAATCCCAGTAAAGACTGGGGAAAATTCCCTTGCAGTTCATACTATACTGTGCCCAAATAAATACAGCTTAAAATATCTCTTTATTCAACACAGTAAATAAGAGCCTAAGTGCCATGAGAGGTTGGCTAAATAGCACTGCCTCTGCACTGTTATTTCAGGGACTGTCAAGCACAAAACAAAAGTTCATGCATGATAATTAGTTATATGTACAATGATTAAATAAGATATCTGAATACTAATACATGATCCCACTGTAGAAATATTAGACAGGGAGTATACAGGTAAAATATTTGTTCAAAGAATACATTTAGAAGTTTTAAAATTTTTTTTTGAATCATACATATCTACAATATTTTTTTGCTTCCATTATTAAGGTTCTAAAAAGACAGTCTTTTTGCCCAGAGATGCATGAGCAATAAAATTATGAGGCAAGATAAAGATTTTAGAATTTTGTCTTATTAAATTTATAGACCCTCTCCTTAGTGGTGTGCTTTCTTTTAAAAGATCTAAAGCCTTTACTAAGTTGACTAAATTATTCCTAAAGGATCATTTGTTTTACCAAAAGCACACAGAACTCTATAAAAACAAAAGACAATTAGTTTATTTATTAACCACTGAATGAAATCTGCTATTTATGTAAATTTTGCAGAAAAATATTTAGCATGCATTCCCTGAAGAAAGAAGAGAACACAGAGCTTCAAAATTAAGGAAAATTAAGGAAAAAGAAATAATGAAATAGCTAGATTCCGATTCCCACACATGATAAAGCAGGTACAATTTTCTATCAATGACAGCTTATTTTTTCATCAAATACAAAATCCTTAAAACAGATTCTACTCTTAAACAAATAAAATAGCTTACACTATATACTTACAATTATGTTTTAATAACATAAAAAAGACTGACCTTTATCTATTTTATGTACTGAAGCATAGCAACCTTTCTTAAGTCACACATGAAGCAGGTTGCATTTTGACTTATAAAATGGGAAGATATGATTACCATTTCTGAGTAAATCAATTCAGAAAAAAATGGACACCAAAAAAACCACTTTTTTTTTTTTTTTTTTTTTAAGAAAACAGCTTTTACTTAATATTTAAGATTATCTGGTCAAAAAATATTTGCTAAATTGTATTTCAAGTCAACCAAACAAAATCGTAATGAAGTAGTTCAGGAAGATAAATAAATCTCTGCAATTTTTTACTGTTTTATTACTATATATGTCAAAAAGAAGAAGATGTAGATTCAGCTAATTTTCAGCATTGCTCAAATCTTCTGATTCCATGTTCATACACGTGATTTACAGAGGAATGCTGAAATAATCCACTGATATCTACTCCAACAGAATATTGTTTAGGATTGAAACAAGCTCATAGGCCATGTTCAAACAACAATTTACATGTTTTGTTAAACTGGAAGTCCCATTTCCAATTACAATTTTTTGCAAATGATGTCTGGTCTTATTGATTTATCATTCCTTCTATTTAATGACCATGCATCATTTGAACTGAACTATAATAAAGACAACAAAATTCTACCCTGAGCAATGAATCCTTTCATGTTTTACCTACTGTCCTAGCAAAGCCCATCTGGAACATCACAAGACTCCTCCACAAAAACTTAAGAGGAACAACTCTCATGCACTGCAATCAGAGGAAAAGTCACAGCCTTTGTCACTAGTTGTTTCTGATCTAGTAAAGTGCATAAAAGTAGAATGGTAGCCTTAAAAGCAATAAATTGCAATTATCTAAATCAATGTTACCACTTCCACAGAACATCCCCCTGTGATGGTCTCTATCCTACTCCTCCCAGGAGCTGAAAGCCATAAAACGAACAATAGGTCACTGCAGGTTGTGAAAGAGGTTTGAGTAGAATATTGTGATGTTTGGATATGCAGGCAGGGTGCCTCTGCCTGATGTAAATCCATGAAACATGCCTTCATAGGAAGCAAATAGAAGATATTTTACAAAAGTAATCTATAAGAAGAGGTAAGATCACATATTATGGATTTTAATTACTTTTCTGCTCAGAAGCCTAGATTAATATTATTTTTCAGAGGCTATCTTATAAATTATGTGCAATTTTTTTTCTTCAATTCGTATTATGAGGAATCCTACTACTCTTCCTTCAACACAGTGCATTTCTGAGTAAGCATTTCAGTTCTCAGTTTTAAGAACATGTGCGGGAGTATTCACAGCTTACTGGTTAGGTTTTGCAACAGAAAATTTCAAAGAGTGCTAAACATTTACAAATCATTGTTCTTTGGACAGCCTGGCATTTTAGGGGAGAAAGTAAAAGGGCTCTCTCTCAATTGGTGCTGGCCACAGTGAATAGCTCATCAGGGAGAAGTGCTAATTAAACCAAAAAGTAATTTTTAAAACAGAAATTCTGCAAAAGAATCCAAAATGTTCAGCCCTCTGAAGAATTAAGAGAATACACCTTTCAATTCAGCTAAGGATTTACTAAGGCTGTCATACTCAGCTTTTAAATGAACTTTACTTTTCAAAACTTAAATGATTGTAAGCGAGAAGACAATACATTACTTTTGTAAGATTGCTTCTTTAGGTCTTTCCTCCCATGATGTTTTGTCTGTATTTTTGTTCCTAAATTCTAGCCAGAATACTTTTAATCCCCTAGCATCTACAATAAGCCTTATCCAAGAAAAAAAAAAAAAAGCAAACAAAACCAAAATCAACCAAACAAAAAACCCAACAAACTATGGTTTGGAGGTGAGAGTGCTTACAATACAACTGCCCTTCTACATTCATTTAATTCACTCTTAGAATACACTCAGGTTTCCTTTATACAGACATACACACATCCAGGGATTCTGAACAGAGGTCCTTCCCTTACTTTTTCCACATTAGAATCTTTCTACTTGTCTATGAAATCACAGGAGAGGTATGGAAAAGGGACAAATACTATGATACAGATACTATGACAGATACAATGCAACTTAACTTTTTAATACTAGAATGAGTTTTTATTTTATGACCTATTAACAGACCAAAATATTCAAAAGTAGGAAAACATTCTTCTGAAAAATAATGCTCAAAGCATTCAGACAATTTCTTCCATATAAAATATACAATCTTTTTATTGACTAGTGTAAGTCAAGCAAAATGTTTTTACTACTTTGTTATCATATACACAGTTTTAAACTATTTAACAAAAACAGAACTTGAAAATTTTTGTGACAGGTAGCATTTCAAGTGCATCTTTAATCACAGTAGCTATGTTTCTTTCAATCTAGAAAAAACCTTGCATATAGGTACAATACACCGTTTTCTTCAAAGTGACTACTCACATTCATTATTTGCTGATGAAAAAAATCTTCCCCTATCTCCCTTTCCTTTGACACATGTATAGAACACTTTATTCTTAATTAAAAACTGCAGTCAGAAAAGAAATCCAACTGATTTGTTTACTAACAGGAGCTTCTCCTAAAGCATCATTATCAACTAAATTGAAAGTGTATTTTTCTTAGATATGAAACCTACTATTGTTATTCTATGTGAGTTGTTCCTCAAATGGGCTTAAGAAACAGAAATAAAAATCAGCTTAAACATGTTTTTTGCAGATGTCCGGACACATAAATATCAGATCTTAGGCATACATTTAAGATGTAGTATTGTTACAACTTTTACTTCCCTCATTAAATCATGAATATAACCCCGAGAGAAAGCAATAGTAAACAGGGTTCCTTTATTCTCTAGAACTGTATTTTCACTTAAGGGAAACTAATAGCAACTATCTTAATGAATTAATTTGTATTTAATTTATTATTCTTTATATTTATTTATTTATATTTCATGCAAAAACTGTTCTACAAAGATAAAATTTATAGTCCATGTTTATTTCACATTTCATAAAACAAGCTGAAACAGAGGCATTACAATTTGCCATATTTAGGAAGATAAAATATCTCGGGATGAGCTACATATCTAAAATATTATGCAACAAAAATTTCTCATAATATATTGTAAGTTCACAGCACTTCCTACCACCATGGCACCTAAATCCAAATCAAAAGATTTCAGCATCATATTTTATTGCATGAAGTTCTCAACTAAATTCTACATAAAGCCACAAAAGTATCCTGAAATATTATAAATAAAAATCTGTCTCTAAAGATAAATCTCTCTTCTTCCTGTGCAAACTTTTTATGTAAAAAATTTAGTTATACAACTAAATGTTTTGATGTTATGTTTGATTTGGTATATCCCAGTAGAAAGCGTCACGGTTTCAATAGCACAATCAGTGTTGCTTTATCTTCAGTGCCCAGCGCTCCACACACCTCTTCAAGAAAATCTGGACCCTTTAACTCTTGTTATTCAGCTAATATGAATGCTGATGGTAAACATTTATTTTAAACTGTGAAACTGACTAAATTTAACGCTGGGTACAATCTGTAGTAAAATTTAACATTCACTGTAAAAGAAACAAATCACTGCAGCTTGCCATGCAGACGTAATTGTCAGCAAAATCCATGACCTCTTAATATGAAAGCACATGCAAGATTTGGTTTTTAGGCTTCATCCAAAAGCCAGAGCAGTGCAATAAGAACTGATTTGGGAATCAATTCACCTTCTTCACTGAAAGGAGACAAAATAAGAAAATAATACATGGCATTATAAATAATTTATGACTTATTGTCCTTAAAGAGTGCGATAGAGGATGGATGGGTATCTGAAGGAGACACATAGGATTTAAATATCTTTTCTTCTAGACATTAGTGTTAGCAGCAATAAAAGGGTCTCCTTCTGTAGAAAAGGAGGGTGGAGGGGGGAAAAAAACACATTATCTTTTATGGCTATTCTTCCAGCTAGTGCAGCATTTTCTATTGACCATCTTTCAAACATCTGATAATTTAAAAAACTAAACCACATAAAAAACTTTATGTAAGATAGACTTCACAAAATGACAAACATACATTCAGCATACATTGGAAAACGTAACAATTTCAATGCAAAATTATCAAAGTACTCTGCAAGAGCTGATAGAGTAAGTTGTGAATAATGCTTATTGACTAGAGAAGGCCTGCATTTCATATTTTTTTTAAATAAACTTTGTATTAGCAAATGAGACCAGCACAGAACCTATCATCATTGCCTATTTACACTCAGTTGTAGATGACCTAACTTGTGGATCAAAGATGAAATAAGAAGCTGTTGTTAAAGCCCAAATTGCAGCACTTTCAAAAATGTATGAAAGACACTGGCAATCTAGGAGCACTGTTATCTTCTACAGATCTTTGTAAGAGATCAAATGTGGTCACAGTCTGAAATCTGAGGAGTGACCTAGCAGCCAGAGATAAAAAGACTTTTATACGCTCAAGGTTCATACTTGCAATTAGTAACCAAAAGAGCAATTTTCATACAGCTCTTCCTAATGAAGAATATCACTGGGACAATCTTACATCTCTTTTGACAGTATCTTTGCTTTTCTGAATATTTCTACATCTGAAACACATGTTCTTAAGAGAATGTTACGTTTTTTTTACTGAAGCACGAAATACCAAGAAAACACAAGATAAAGCAATGAAGAACTGTTTATCCCAGAGCCTTATGCCTATACATTACCTTGTAAACATTTGGGTTTTTTTCCTAATCTTTAGATTATTGACCATTTTTGTACAATGCTTTGTGTCATTACATCTAATTACATAATCAGTGTGAATTCATCAGTGAAGTAGCCACTAAATGAGGATATTTAATTACCTATGATTTATTGAGTTGCAAAGCACGACAGACTCTAGATGAGAAACAGACTCAACAGTGCATCTTGTTAAGGAAACTTTCCTGTCTGACCATCCAGGAGTCACACTCCCAACATCTGGAACTTTAACTGCTGAGACTGAAGCCCCTTCACAGCAGGGCAGCTCCAGTGAAGCAAGGGGGGCCTCCACTTGACTCCCTACATACCCCGCCACTCAGTCTCAGACATCTTCCTTAACAGTTTGGAACACATCTGACAAATGCCTTTTCTTTTCTGAAAGTAGGAAGTCTGCAAATAAGGTAGTAGTGAAGTAGTAGTGCAGCAGTGAAGATGTAGAAAGGAAGTAGATTTCTGCAACAGAAGAAAGTTAGGGAGGTGTACAAAACAGGAGACAAGAACACCTTTCTCTCCACTGTCTGTATAGACTTCTGTGAAATAAAATACCTAAACAGATTTAAAATAAAACAAAATTGAAACAAAATCAAAACAAATAAGCAAACGACTAAATAAACAAACAAACAAAAATCATCAACAAAAAAACCCACCAAAAACCAAAGAAAACACTCTATAAAATCCTAAATATATTGAATGAGGAACAAGTACCCCCCAGGCATGAGGCATATTCCATTTTAAGCTTTATCACTGCTCTTTCATAACATCTGTTCCTCCCTATCCTTCCAAAACCAGCTTCCTGTCATTCTTTCCAGCTTGTCACGCTCAGTCACAGTTGAAGAATAATAATAATTAAAAAAAACCACACACAAAACCAACAAGAAATCCCTTACAAATATTTTTGTTTTAAAAGAAGCATGAATATAATTTCTGTGCACTCCACTGAGCTCTCCTACATAAAGACACAGTAGAGAAGCTGTGTTTTCACCCATACAAGTACAATGTTAAGAACTGAGGAACATTATTCTTTATATATGTTATTCACTGTGGGTTTTGAATCTCAAGAAAAATTTGAGTGCAGCAATCCCTAAAGACTCAGACATTTCTGAAGAATGAACTCATTACTTATGAGCATTAAGTCACAGTGCTTCATTTCATTATGTACTGCCCTTCCACAAGACAAAAATAAATCTGTGGAAGACCAGAATTTTTATACATATATATATTGTTGCTGTTGCTTATCATGACATGAGCTTCTGTTTGACTGAAGATTAGCTCAGTCAATCTCAGATGCAAGCTTGAATGCCTAAGTACAGCACACAGCATCACTGATGGGGCTTCTTCCCACCTTAAAAAACAAGCCTTTTGGTAATTAGACTAGCCTACCTTCTTTGAAAAGCTTTCAAAACAATGACACAACTAGCTACTTTGCTTGCTAGACTCAAAATCAATCACATTTTTCTATTTTCAAACTTCTACCTATATTTAAATGTTCTTCTGCTTACATCATTTATAATTCCACTCAATTGCTTTCATGGTTCTCAGTTTAGTGAACGTCAAAAATCAGCCATCAAATTGTCATATTTTTCAGTCCTAAACCAAGACAAATTCAAAATATTAATCTGGAGCCAGACAATTGTAGTTGTTCCTGATGGTTTTGTGTAATCCATTCCTCTCCAGAGGAACCACAGAGTGAATTTTCCTTATATTTCATCACTCAAGTGTAGTTTAATGCACGGTTACCTATATTTCAACAATTCTGAAGGAAAAAAAAAATAGTAACATTGAGATATATGGTACAGTTTCCCCACATTTAAATTAATAGTGAGTAGTTTTGCTTCAGTAACATGATATAGTCATAAAATCATAGAATCATTCAGATTGGAAAAGATCTAGTCTTTCAAACTATTCATAACAAGATTATACACTGTCAGTCTGAACTTGAAGAAAGAATTGACATATAAAACTGCATGTTCTTGAGAATAAAAGAATGGCTTGTACTATAGGGAATATTATAGAAAATCCAGTTTCTTCATTTACATAAAAATAGATTATACTTAAATTTAGGTACCTGATATCAAATAATTTGTTACTAATATATTCTGTCCACTTCAACAAAAAGTTCTTGACAACATATTTCCCTGGTTGTTGTTAACACGTGTGGGGAGGAAAGGGTTAAAACTGGAAGACTGGGGAGGAGGAAGACTTGTTTTTAGAATTGTTTTCACTCAAGATGGTCTTGCAGCTGAGGGAGTGCTAAGAATACTCAGTCTGGGAAAATGCACTGTTTCTGTCTATCTTGAGAAGTCATGTAGCAGAATGCTGCAGAAGACCTAAAGAGCATTGTTCACAGGCCTAATAAGGGGGGAAGGGAGATGAGAAGCTTGGAGATCATAAAACACAGCCTTGTGAGGAACTGTGCCTGCGCCAGACCTTTCTGATACATGAGCCAGGAAACAGCCTGACTGCTTTTTGCCCCTGCTAAGATGACATAAGCTTAGCAGTGCATGTGTCCATGTTTTGCCAGCAAAATAATAGGATAAATCTTCCCTTCACACTTCAGCTGCAGATCACGGGCACCTTGGTGTTACCTGCATGCATCCGGTTCACACAATACATCCCAGACAAAATCAAAAATGTATCAGCCCAGAATTTAAATAAAACATTAAAAGGTTAGATTCTGAAAAACTATCACAGTACAATTATACCGTTCTGTCAGTTAATACTTCGCATATTACCAACAATGAAGTGCACTCAAATGTGAATTTATTTACCTTTCTAATTCTCTAAACAAAGGTGTGAAAGTAAATCTGCTGATGAAAAGGAATTTCAAATCATAATAAATCCATCAGGGAAGAAGAAAAAGAGTCTGATTCAGGGCATATTTCTTGATTTTATCCAAAATGTACACAAATTACAGTTTTTATATCTCTAGCATGACTTTTATTTTGATATCATTTAATTAATAGCATTATATCACACTTAATATCACATCTGCTATCATTACCTTTGTATCATTTTTTTAGACTCAAGCTAATTATAAACTACCAAATGAAATTAAACGCTCCACCATTTGCCCTCGATTTGCCATTAAACAATTTTGGTCTTTTTATGTATAAGTTCATATATAAAAACAGAAACATATTCAGAGAGATAAAGATTCAAGATTACTTGAATCTGAAATGCCCAGATTTTGGCATTTGCTGAAAACTTATGGCTTTACTTGATGACATTAAGTAAAATTCTTTTTTCTGTCATTACATGCAACCAATAGCAAGAGGCAGTTGTAAGCTGCACATATTAATGAAATAATTCATGAACATTGAAATACACTTTGTAGAAAAAAACAAAACAAACAAACCTACTGTAAAGACATATGCATTGTATTATGTTTATGTGAGTTCTGATTAAGATACTGGCATTATTTTGTGCTCTATTTTGTTCAATAAATGTTAGGACAAAGACTCTGCCTTAAGCACACTAAGTTTTTAATTAATAAAAAGGCAGATGCACTTGTCAAACTACAAACTATTAATAAAGCCATGAGATTGATCAGAAAGACTATATAATTTTAACACAATTTTACAGAGTTGGGCAGTATAGATGAGAAGGTAGTAGAGAAGGGTATATAAATAAAAAATACAGATATATTTATGTATAACTATTTCAGTACACACAAATGCGCATGTCATTGCAAACTAGAGATGTGTGCATCAGCAATCAAACAAACACAGCCAGATTTCTTGGGTTTTCACAATAAACATTCAGCTTTGCAAGTCAGTAGAAAACTGATAAAAGATGAACAGTTGAGTTGACTCAGTTCTTACAGACACACAGAAACAAAGCTTTAAAAAGTTATTTGAGGAATATTAGGCATAAACATTTACCTTTCGGGTAGAACTAAGAAGAGGAAAAATAAAAAAAACCAAAAGATTTTGCTTGCAATCTAAGTGTACCTTCATGTGTAACAACACAGCACATAGCCTTGGCAGCAGAGGAAAGTACAAAGTAAAAAAAATCAGTCACGAAGGCTCACGAGTCAAGATAAAAGCTTCTTTTACGAAGTAGAAAACATTGCTCCAGAAAAAACTCATTACAAGATGTACAGATTTTTTTTTAAGATCTGTGACAGAAGATGTCTGGACAAAATGCTGCTAAGTTGCTATTATTTATTTTGTCTCTGTTGACAGTCACTCAACCTTTGGATATTTTTCAATTGTGACAATGACAACTCGTCATAGTATTAAGCTACTAAAATGTTCACTACAATATTAATAGTTGATAAGAAACACAAAAATCACTTATATAAAACTCATGTTGGACATGAATTGCAATTTTTGGTAAACTAAATTTTAATCAAGAAGTACATAAATGCATCATAGAGAGAACTAAAACTAAAGCAGGGACTACAGTCTAGTGCTATGAGATCCTAAATTTAAGAATTGAATATATAAAATGGGTTGCAGGGCTGTTATTCTCCAACACATTTTCTTCTGGACTCTCTTTCACTTTTTTTTTTTATTATTGATAACTGTTTGCCATCTCTTAGTAATATCATCAGCTAGGGATAAATGGCAAAAGCTGTTGCAAGTCCTCAGTCTTAGATGCAAGAAATCCACAGATTGATCACAGTCTTTCAAAACACACATTTGTATAAATGCTATATTTAAATATATATATTATATATATAAAATATATATATAAAATATTATATAGACTTATATATAATATATAAATATCACATATATATATATGCTCTAGATTAACCTTATGCATAACATAAGGTTTATCTAGAGCATGAGAAATATTATTAACAGAAATAAGAGTACAAATGATATCACGGTGATATGGTCTTCATCTGGCTAGCTAGTTAAAAACATGTTTGTCATCATGTTTTGAATTACATAACACTTTATCTTAATATTGCTAATTGCTAAAATTTGTGACATACCTTCTTCATTTGCTGGCTACACCTTTCACAAATTTCAGCAAGCAAGAATAATATTCTTGGACTAGAAGAGGTATGGTGAGNCTCATGTTGGACATGAATTGCAATTTTTGGTAAACTAAATTTTAATCAAGAAGTACATAAATGCATCATAGAGAGAACTAAAACTAAAGCAGGGACTACAGTCTAGTGCTATGAGATCCTAAATTTAAGAATTGAATATATAAAATGGGTTGCAGGGCTGTTATTCTCCAACACATTTTCTTCTGGACTCTCTTTCACTTTTTTTTTTTATTATTGATAACTGTTTGCCATCTCTTAGTAATATCATCAGCTAGGGATAAATGGCAAAAGCTGTTGCAAGTCCTCAGTCTTAGATGCAAGAAATCCACAGATTGATCACAGTCTTTCAAAACACACATTTGTATAAATGCTATATTTAAATATATATATTATATATATAAAATATATATATAAAATATTATATAGACTTATATATAATATATAAATATCACATATATATATATGCTCTAGATTAACCTTATGCATAACATAAGGTTTATCTAGAGCATGAGAAATATTATTAACAGAAATAAGAGTACAAATGATATCACGGTGATATGGTCTTCATCTGGCTAGCTAGTTAAAAACATGTTTGTCATCATGTTTTGAATTACATAACACTTTATCTTAATATTGCTAATTGCTAAAATTTGTGACATACCTTCTTCATTTGCTGGCTACACCTTTCACAAATTTCAGCAAGCAAGAATAATATTCTTGGACTAGAAGAGGTATGGTGAGGATGAATAAAACAAACCCAAGGAATTGATAAAACTGGTGAAGATGGAAAGAGAGAGAAGTGGTGGATGAAAGAAGAAAAGACAGGTCTTGTAACTGATTTACAAGTAAAGAAGCCCAAAATTCTCACCGCCACAAGAATTTTCAATTTTTCAAGTGTAATAATGGCTATGAAACATGTGAGATACAAAATAAAACTGATTTTTCTCATTTAAATAATATATTAAATATCAGCCTTAAGATCAATATCATTATGTTTTTTTTGCATTTCAATTACTCTCAATGTAATCCTATAGATTTATGCATTGAAAATCACTGTGCCATGATTAACATTTAATTCACTAATCTATTCTTTGAACTTGCAACACGTGGTGTTTTGTGGTGGGTTTTTAAAATTTCTTCTCCTTAACAGTTCTATTAGATACTGGTACATAAGGACTGGATAGTAAAAAAACTATTGTACGAAAGTGTGATTTCCAGAACGTCAACTCTTGATATAAACGTCCATAATTACATTTCCTGCACAAAACTTATTCCTAAGGCTTATGCAGAAATGTACATACCCTCCCACTCACTGCAAATTCAAAGTGATATTTGATGGAGCTGTTCAATCAAAATCACAGTTTTATGGGTTTTTCTATGTTTCCTCAATCCTGGTGATTAGCAGCCATTTCCATTGTTATACATAATTTTGAGCAACTGAGGATAAACACCAGAAGAACACCTGCTTTAACATAAAATTTGAATGAGCTGTCTCCTAACCACAGCTGTGGAGACCACAAGCATACAAAATACAAAGTGTGATCCAGCCATGCTATTCCCAAAGCAAGCTAACAATTTTCAAAACCATACGTAAACAGCTATTCAAAAGTAATTTAATCATATAAGTTTATTTAAGAGTTTTGTGATATCTATGAGAAATCATTTCTAATAATACTTAAGAAGCATACAAAATATTGCAAAACACTGCTGTGATAAGAATTCAACTCCCTGGTGGCAATATTGTTTTGTTTTACAACCTTCATAAATCAATTTCTCATAAAAATCTGAACTGCTAGTTAAAAAAGTTTGTGTATTTAAGTATTCCTGAATTTATCCATTGCATATATAAAAATGTTAAGTAAGAGCACACCAAGGGACTTCAGCTTTTCCTAAATATATGCAATGATTTTTATACAAAAGGAATTAGATTTTTCATTTAATGACATTTAAATTTTTGTTGTCAATTCATGGCAAACTAGTGTTTGTTTCTATACATGTCAGACATTGCCTGAAAACAGACATGCTGAGTACAAATTCACCTGGCACAGTAGAGGAGCATCTTGCAGCACAAATCACTGCCTTCCCCACTGTTCAACTCCCAGAGCACGCAGAGCATTTGGGTTTCAGAAGAGCTCCAGAACCCAAAAACTTTCAGAGCTAGGACATGGTGCTGGCAGTAGAGGCAGACAAGGGGCATGACAGGACTTTAAAATTTTCTATGTAAAAGTGCACCAAGCCAAACTGGCTGCTTACCCAACCCTAGCTTGGTTAGTACTCCTGGCCTAGAGAACACATTTCACTCACAGGGGCTGCAGTGGCACAAACTGGTGCTCTGAGATTAGACTCACCTTCTAGCTTCTCTATACAGAGTTGCAACAGAATACAGAAATGAAGTCTTTAGAACGTGGGGAAATTCAGCTATTAGTGGCCATTCTCATTAGAAATGTAGAAATTTCATTTTGTATTATAGCTTCTCCCTTTTAACATACTACACTGATGATCCCCAAACAGCTCAGGGCAAACACTAGGTCTTATTAAGAGCCATCACATGAGACACTGGTTGTTGTTCACCACAGACCAGCAGGATACTGCATATAGTACTCTGGTTTTGAGGTCCAGCTTCACTAATCCCTGTGATGCTGCAGTGGTAAGCCAGAATGAACTGCTCTGAATGACCAGAAATTTAGCTCAATAGGGTATTTTCTATCAAAATTAAGCAATTATGAATGCAAAGACATGGGCTGTATTTCAGAAATGCAAATGGGTTGGCTAATTCAGTTTTACCAATGGTGTTGCAATACATAACACAGCTTTGTACTCATGACTTCTTGAGAAAACAGAAAAAAAAAAGTAAATAATGCAAATTCCATCTGGATAAGAAAATGTTGCAGTACGCTTTGTGCTATAAAAGACTGAAGTCGGCAATCAATAGAAAAAGAAAGCTGTTCTAGATGGGCAGATGGTTGTTCTACACAGCTCCTGGATTTGGAGGAATAGTTTTGTCACTGCATTTAAAGTGGGAGAGGTGGAAGAATGAGAGAGAAATTATATGTTTGCTGGCCAGCTAGGACACAAAGAAATAGGAAGATGATTAATAAAAATCTGGGTCCTATGCATAAGCAAGCAAAATGACAAAAATCTATTTTATTCATAGAAAAATCAACATTTAGATTTTTTTCCACTAAATTACCCTTAAAAGCAGTGTAAGTCCTTAGATATACCATGGCATTACACCTCCTCTCAAATAATCATATTAAAAGAAATTAGGGGCCAAAACCATTTACAATAATTAGAAGAGTGAGCGGCTTATGAAGTCCACAGATCAAAATGTTTAAATGTTAAAACAACCACAATCCACCTTCTCCTCATACATCAAAATAAACATCACAGTCTTGAGGCCAACCAGTAGGTGCCAGCTAGTCACTTGCTTTACAGTCATTTTCACTTCCCTGGCCACTAAGGAAAAACCTACCTGATGCTGGATCCTGGCCACCTCAAGTCCATCTTCCTCCTCCCTAAAGCAGTCTTTACAAACAGACTTTCATCAAAGCAAAGACCTGTGTCATTCATTTGACTGAAACCTCCCACTGGTGTTCAGCTTAGGCTTTCACTGAAATGAGAAGCTGTGAAGCCTTAGCTAAGAATATTGACGGGTGATGTCACTCTTTCCTTCAGTGGATGAAAAAACAACTTTCCTGATTCTGGCCTGCAAACAGTTTGGGTTTCTTCCTCCCCACTTTGCTCAACCTGGGCAAACCCTTCACTGTGACCACACATAACAGATATGTTACAGGAGAGTATCATGGCAATGCAAAAACAAGCTCTTTCCACCCTATGGTAAGTTGTTCCCTAAAGAACTGATCTAAGAAATTATGGAATCACCTAAATTGAAACCACTCACAAAAGTAAACTCCTCTGTGCTTCTCTATGTCTACCCACACTTATGAAATAGTATTTTGAATCCATGCTCTCCTTTCCTTGTCTCCATTACTTCTATTCAGAATCTGTTCTTGTCTCCATTTTATTTCTATACAGCTTACAAAAAGAGCAAACACATTTGAAATCAAAATACTTGTAACTAGAGACGTCACCCATGACAGCAAGTAAAATATACCTTTTCTGACTGTAACCTATATCCACTTGCTCCTGTCACATGCCACTCAGTAGTGGTGTCATCAAATATTTCCAGTCAGATGTCTCCATCCTTTAAACAAAGCCACAATACTCTCAGATTACAGTTTAATGGTTTGGTGCTCTTTTTTTGGTATAATAACCATGAACTTGGCCTTAAAAATGGCTTCACTTATAACTTTTGAAGCAGCAAGCAGTGTTCTCAGAAACCTCTTTTTCCCTGGCATGCACTTCTGTACATTCTGCACAACAGCTCCATCAGGAAATTGATTTCATGAAATTATCCTGAAATGTACAGAAATTGTTATTTGTTCAACTCTGCATATATAATTGCATAACATGACTGATTTTAAAACCTGTTTCTCAAAATTTGGCTAGCAGGATCTCAACCATGAACCTACAGAAAATTAGCACTTTAAAGAGCAAGCTGACATAAGGAAGCTAGGATGTCCTTTTCCATTAATGATGGATAACAACATCATATAGAAATGTTTTTTATATCTCCAAAAAAGAACTTATTTTTGCAGAAGCTACACTTACTTAGTATAAACTCATATACAGAAATTGCTTTAGGTCTGAAAATAAGGTACTTAATCACCCCACTGCCAAGAACTCATTCTTGGTTTGAAAGAATTGTAACCTTATACTTTTCTAATACACACATCATTATTGATGCGTTTAGTTAGTTAAAGTTAAATAAACTGATGATTATTAGCTTTTAAAGTTTTTAATTAATTTAAAAGAACCAAATCAAATAATTTCTAAATCAAGATCTCTTTGACATACTAATTTAACCAAAATTTCTCAGAGAGGTCTACAGTCTATTACATAAGAGATCAGGTCACAAAGTCAAATGGATCCCTTATGACATATTTTAGCGTCAAAAAAAAAGAATCACTATAAATTTTAAGAATGGTCCTGATACAACCTGAACCTTAAAACAAACAGTATTATCCCTACATACAGGAGACCTAAAATGAGTGAAGGCTTACAAAACTAATTAAATTTTCTTGTTGGTAAAACCAAAATTAATTAAATGCCATGAAATTCATAAACCACTAGTCATGGAATGCAAATAAACATCTCAGAAGTTTGAGCCATTCTCCACCAAGTAAGCCAGGAAAATACAGTAAGTATGCAAATAACTATTTGTCAGTAGTGTGGGATATTTTTAGTATTGTAACATACATGGCTGTTTATACTGACCATATAAAATGAATCAATACAAATCAATAAATCAAAATAAATCAATATCTACCATTATTACAAAACTTTCACACAGAAGTTTTACAGAGTTTATCTTTAAAATTATGCAGTGCATTTAAAGTATTGAACTGGCACCTGGCAGCATAGGAACAGAAATGCAATACAGAATATCCTTGTAAACCTAAGAAATCAACCACAGAAACTCATTTAAGCTAACTACACTTCAACAAGGGAATATTTATCCCCCCCACCCCCCCGTCCCTATGAATGGTTTGGTTATTTCTTTCTTAACTATTCCCCATGAGCATAAAAAGAGGCTAGATCACCACTATGCAGCCACTTGGTAATGGAACACTACTTGTCTGTGAAGGTGGTTCAGCATGGCAGCCCCTAGAACAGCTACCCCAGAGAGCACTGAACTCTGCAAGATGCTTCTGTTCTGAAAGGAACAGAAGTCAGGGACATCAGAACGCAATGGGACATTAGTTACTGCAAATTGAATGGTAACAGCTCTCTCTCACTATTATTAAAATTAATAAAATACATATACATTTTTAAAAAGCACCTAAACCATGCCACTTGCTGAGCCCTGGTCTCAGCTGTTGCCCTGCTTTCAGGGATGCCTTGCCTGCTGCCCACAGAGGGCTATGCAGCCTAGTGCCCCTTTCCACCCTGTCCTGCAAGGACACAGGGAGCAAAGGAAAATGGGTTTGCAAACTTGTTTATTTTTATTCCATCTTACCCAGCAGATCTGAGGTTTTCCTATTTTACAGGTCACCTAGGTCTAATAAAAATCAGATTTAAAAATTATAAAGCCTTGGAGTTTTGGAAAGGAGTAGGGCTCCGCTATTGTCTCTGTGAGATGATCACAAGCCCTACTTCCTGCATCAGTTTACTTAGCAAAATGGATTTGGGCAGAAAATCAATAAAGCAGCAACAACTTTAAAAATTACTCAGTCTGATCTGAAAAAGCATGGACTCCCAGAAGGGACAAGCCCCAAAATATTATGTGCAATGTATTGTTCTAGGGAATCAAAACAAGCATAGAAAAAAGAAAATCAATAGTCTTTCAGCCCCATGTAATTTTATAGTATCAAATATGTGCAAATATTTGTGGCAAATGCTACTGTTTTCATAGCAGATTGGTCAGTTCAGTGTTTGGACCTGGTAGACTAGGAAGTTTGCTGTTCATTGCTGTAGGCCATTGCCTCACTTTACAGATACTATTCAGCATGAACACAAATGGATTATGAGCCTTTTTCTCCTGAGTCCTGCCCAGCATAATGCCCTCCAGGATCTTACCAAGTTTTGAGAATAAGTTACCCTTCTGGAACTGAAATGGGAAGAAATTTAGAGAGACCATATTGCTGACTGTTGGACTCTCACAACAGATCTGCAGCTTTGGAAGACTCAAAGGAAAATTTGTTAAGCAGTCACAGGGCTGGTTACATGAAAAGGCATATGTGCTATAGGAAGTCTCCTTGCTCACCTGGGTGAATGTACAAAGACAGCAGGACAAGTCTGCCATTTTTCCCCATTGTTCCCATTCCACAAGGCAGTTCTTTGCTGGTAATGGTGAGAGACTTAGCGCATCATGTAACTGCAGCAGTGTAAAGTCAGGCATGTGTCCCTCTCTGAAGTATGTCATAATCCTGCCACACTGCCACCCTTCGCACGTTTGGATGTTCTGCATCCTTTCATGAAGGTGCAGAGAAATCATTATGATCTGCACTCTAGAACCATGGACTAACTGATGGACTCTCTATGTTGAAGCAAGCCTTCAAATTGTGTACAATGGTTAGTGTAAAACTGAGATGTAATTTAATCTGACACCAGGCCTCTTTATATCAGTTCCTACTTTAAAAGTAATCAGTAATATAACACGGAGATTACGTGAAAAATTTTAACTACTTTATTTCTTAAATGTTTTGTGGGAAACAGCTTGATGCAACAGCATTAACATTCTCAGCAACTGAATGTCACAAATCTCCTGACTTGTTTAATATAGAAGCAATTTTCTTTTTTTGGAGAGGAGATAAAGGCAAAACAGAAAAAGATACTGCAGGGAAAGGCACCTTGCACTTTTTAAGGAGAGGATAGTAAAAAAGTCAAGGAAACCACACCATTATTCATGCCATCACATACTACAAAGCCTTCAGACTACTCCATGGGCCAGGCGCTGGACTAGGTGGGACGCACCGATGCTGCTTGCAGAAGCCTGACATACTCTCTGCTGGAAGTCTTGGCTCTTAATGGCTTTCTTCCTAGAGCTACATTAAAGAACAGGTGAGTTTTTTGGAAGCTTAGATGGCATCTGTATGCAAATGTAAAATACCCAGAGGAGAGAAGCCTTTGGAGAATGGTCCCAGAGTTCCCATCATCACAGAAATCTCAAAGTTTTGTTCCAGTCCCACTAATTCTGATTGTATCCTTTTCTCCTTTTATCATGCCTGAAAGGAGAAAGTGATCAAAGAATACTATCAGAGAGGCTAGAAAACATGTTCAGAGGCTATAGATTGATTAACAAAGACTGATTTTTAAATGGATCACAGAGAAAGCAATAAAGAAAGAAGTGATTATTTAAGTAAAAGGATACTTCATGGATAACATTACTTTTATAATGAAAAAGGCAGCAAATCCACTATATTTTACTAGATTAAAAAAAAAAAAAAAAGGCAAATTGGCAGCAGGGAAGCCTCCCAAGAGAGCTACAGCCTATGGAATTGCCAGCATCATTTAAGGCTGGGAAGAGTTGAGAGAGACATGTCAAAGTATAATTGTATTTCCCTACAGGGATGAGACAGAGAAAGAAAACTCTTCTGAGTGAAAGGAAGACTGCCTTAAAATGAAATAAAAAATGATTACAAGGGAAAACATTTTCTCTTTACCTCAGTAACTCATTAGAAGTGCTAATACTGAAGCTATGTAATACCACGATGTTATAAGGGGGGGGCTGGGACAGGGGAGTGGGTTGATTATTTCTGTGTTCCTTTGGGGGGTTTTGTTTGTCTTTAATAAACTTCAAAAGTATTCGGAAGCAATGCTAAAATAAAGGTTTCCATATTCCTTACAGAGAGATAATTGAACTACTTCAGTACTGACCCATAAAACTTCTACAACTGTTCTAGAACATGAGAACTAAAACATGGTCAGAAATATTACAAATTGTGTTGAAAATTTTTTTATCAGTCCTGGCTTTTGGCAGAGGAGGGCACTGGAAGCAGAAAGACATAGTACACACAGATTTTATTATTTTCACTAGGGTGCAATAGTTGCTTTCCTGGGTATGTCTCTCAGCTTGTTTAGATGAAGCAGACAAAAGAAAGATTCAGATGCTTAGCACAGTGATATTTTATTTTGTAAGCATTCACCTATTCCTCTCCTCCTTTCTTGCTAATACTCTAAGCTCCTGAGCCTTAGGCTCCTCACATGAATGTTGTTGTGTCCCACAACTTGGTTCTTTTGGTCTGTTCTGCAGCAGATTTTTATCTTTGTAGGTTCAAACACAGAGCAGGAGCATTAAAATGTGTCATTTCCATTAGAAACTTTTACCTAAATGTGTTTGTTGAGGCATGGAGAGCGTGCTGTGAGATTTGGTTTCTTGCATTTCAGCCATAATAAATTTCAGTAGCTTTAAGAGCTTTTAGTTCCTGCTTACCTTAAAAATTACTGTCAACAGAGTTATTTAGAGGTGACAGACTTAGGTACTAGACAGTACAAATGATCAGAGTGCAAATCACTGTCTTCTGATAATCAGTTTCATTAATGGTTTCCAAGAGCTCCTATCACAACTAGAATGAAATTAAACAGCTCTGTGACAAATTGCAACACAGTTTAATCAATTAAAAGTTTTTAAAGTATGTGGGGTTTTGTTTGATGGGTTTTAGCTAAGAGGAGCAAATATTAACATGAAATAACAGCTTGATATTGTTCCTTTCTCCTTACATCTGATTAAAATAAGTCTTAGGGACTCCAGCCAAGCTTTTGAAAGCACTTTGTCTTGGCACAGATGATTTGTACTGGGTTTGGCAAAAAAGATATTTTTTTTCTCACATTCAATAGACATATTCAGTTTCCTTTCTCTTCCAAGGAAGTGTTGATGCCAGATGCTTAGATGTGTTTCCATATCCAAAAACGCATAGCTGAATTTTGTACAGAAGTTCTGTTTTTTTCTAAGAAATCCACTGAAATATTTTGTTTAATGTTAGAATTAATCCTCTGATCTACACTGTTAAGTATTATGGCATTCAGGGCATTGGATTTTCTTCCCAGTGTCCTGATGCAGGCAGCATATTGCCTAGATTTCTGTGTTTTAGCATGTCTATTTCCCTCTGCTTAATAACTTGTAAGTAATCTGTAGTCAGCAGGGATAAATGGCCTTAGCATAAAAAAGAGGGTCCTTCTAGCTTGTAGTCAGTATGTCATGCCCTTAAGTATGTGTTCTTTTAAAATTTTGGTGAAACAGTGCTGAAATTTGGAAAAAGGTAAGAGTTATGGGGTTTTTTTCTATTTGATTTCTCACCACTGGTAAGATTTCAATTTCTGTACACATTTTTTGCTGATTATAGGGGAGATACAAGCACTCTTAATACTTGAAAAGTATGGTCTTCAATTCTGCAGTAGAGAATATTTTTTCAACCTAAGACACAATCTATTGAGAAGTGTTAAACTGAAACATCAGAATAACATGAACTCAAGCTAAAGTGGTTTTGGTTTTTGGGGTTTTTTTCAGTAAATATTCAGTAGTGTCATTCTATATTTCCCTTGCATCTGTAATTAGTCTGTATGCAGAGAACTGGAAACATAACAGCAGTACGTAAAATAACAAATCTAATAAACAATAATCATTTAAAAAAAAAGGTGCTTTTTAAATCCCAGAGTAAAGGTCTTCAGACATGACAGTAGTAGGCTAATGACATAGGAAAGTAGTGCAGCCATCAGTATGATTGTTTTCCTGGCTGAAAAAAGTAGTATACGACAGCTGATACCTATGCCATGAAATACACATAACCAGTTCTAAAAGATTGGTGGAAGGGAATGGAGGGGATCCTTTGTTTGATTCTCACTTGCTTCCTAAACTTCCAGTTCCATTCTTGGTTTCAAAGTCTGTTCAAGCACAATTCAGCTGAATATAAATGGGCTAAGGCATCAAATGAGTGTGTAATTTGCATGCACAATCCTTTCCAGTCAGAGGTATGACTGACTCACATAAGCTCCTGTGTTCCAGAAAGTGATGCACAACTTTTGACATATTTTTCATATGTACTCCATAGTTTGTCACATCACTACTCTCAAGGCATTACTGTAGGAACTAGCTAGGAAGAAGGTTTCCAACATGGACCATTCTCCAGGGCCACATATATCAGAATATTAGTAGCATCGGTCTCTGTATCTCCCCGTCTCAGACAATACAGGAAATGTCTCTTATTTCAAAATTTTTGTTTGGACTTACTAAAAATTAAATGCTGCTTAACCATCCTAGATCAAAGTGCTCATTTCACAGAAACTGACACTGACTTATGTTTTCATAAAACTCTAGTCTCTAAATTATGAAAGCAAATTACTTGAAAATATATTTGATCAGTGATTCGCTGTGAATAGCTGACCTGAATAAAATAGAGTTCCCTTCCTTGTCCTAACAGCTGAACTTACAATTGTGTCTTGGTTTATTTTAAAAAAAGAAAACAAAACCCCTCAGAACGCAATTCTCAGGAAGAGATAAAAGTTGCCCACCATAAAAAATTGTACCTCAAATTGCCTTACTGCTAAAATACTACTGTAACTCTACCGCTTAAAATATTAAAAATCTACCAATTTTTAGCAGATGATATTTGGCTATTTTAGATGTTTTGTTTTTTTTCACAGAAGTTGCACATGGAAAATTCATGCATTTTATTTTAATTTGAGACCAGGTTTATATTTTAATCTTATAATAGCCTTGGGTGTATGTATCCCTGTTATAGTTATGAAGAATCATACAGACTGGACACAGAACCATCAGAAGGTTAGTTTCCCTTATTTCATATAATTTGTCCTATCAACAGGTCAGAGGAAAAAGAAGAGACAACAACCTTGCACCCCCCCCCACACTTTTACCTAAGTCAGAGTCATGCACAAAACACCAGCTATCTCCACCACGAGTCATCAGAGCCTGAGTTTTGAACAGTTTGGCGCCCATTCACATCTTCTGCACCAGCCAGACAGTTTAGTTTTATAGCCAGACCACAATTTCCAGTACTCCTGGGCAGAATCTCAACTGCACTGAAGTCAGTGCATGCTGTGCATGTAGTGACAGATGGTCACTGAATACATTCTGAAGCTTTCTAAAATCTGTATGGCACTCTGTCTCAGAGAATCCATTCTCGGCACTGGCAAATACATAGAACCAGTAATATATGGCATACAAAAGAATCTGAAAGCCCTACAAATGACCAAATGGGCTATTCAATATACAGCATGATAGAAAAGTGTACTTTGAAAAGTACACTTTTATAATATGAATAAGAAACTTTAAGAAACAATGAAAAACAAGTTACTTAAACTGAAGTATGAGAACATAAATGAGGCAGCCACTTTTCTCCCCAAAGCACTGTGATCAGAGCTCATCTTCCCCTTTTTTTGTGCAGAAATTAAATATGTATATTTGATCTTTCTAAATGAGACAAAAGGAGTCTATTTTCTGTAAACAATAAGTGCAGAAGTAAATGCTGTAGTTGCCAAGGATGATACTGACGATTTCTGCTATCAAAAACATCCCACAAGTAAAAATTAAATTATCTTGGATACCAAGGCTATCCTGTAACAAATATGACAAATAAAAGATTAATGGGGTGAATCTGACACACACATTCAGGCTACCTCTAATTTCTTGGCTCAGATCCTTGAGGTAATAAACAGTAATTTTAGCATGGGCTGTAAAATCTAAAGTAGTTCTCAGTAGGCAGAGCTCTTTCATTAAGATTACAGCAGATAGGTGGAACCTGAGCTAGGTAAAGGTAAGTCTGCAAGACTCCAGTGATGTATCCACATTCTTCAGAATAAAATTACAAAGAAATAAAAGGAGCACTCCACCTCAAGACCACTTTCAGCTACTCATGCAAACATGCACAGGTAATGTCTTGAGAGCAAATGTATTGCCAAATAAGGATTAAATAGAGACTTCTGTTAATCACAATAGATACTTTGTGTAAAATAGTTCAAGTTCTTGATTTAGCAGGAGAAATTAGATGTGAAAATGTGTCAGCTTGAGTCACATTGGAATAAACCTTACCAGGACAAAGTATGACAAGTTTGAGATTCAGAAGTTTGAAATTACTCTCAGTTTTACTAAGAAGTTTCTTGAGAACTAAAAGACTGAGGTTACAGTTCTGGCACAGCTTTCTTGGGTGAAGGCAATGTTAATGAAAACCAAAGGGAAGTTATTACGAGTAACTCCCAGGTTTTTTGTTCTTCTAATATTTAGAATTTGCAAATACTCTATGAATAATTTTTTAGGTCAGTATCTTCTTTTTAGTTTTCTTCTCTTCTATGAAAGCAACACACCTACCCATCTTTCTAGATACATATAAAGGACTTTCAAATAATAAAGCGTGTTTGGAAAATTCTTTTGTGTCTTTTCTATTTCCATATTCTTTAAAATTTCTCTTAATCATCCTTAAAACACTTGTATGAGCAACCAGAAGGTACTTGTCACAGACATAGGTATTTCTATGCTTATATTATATAAGAGTATGCTTATATATAGGTGTATATATGCTTATGTATCATATCTTATATTAGTGAAAAGGGGATTTGAAACATTCTAAACAATTAAAATACTTTTAATCAAATATTAGCATACATTTTAAGTACCTTGATAGCCATACAAGCTGAATGCTTCATGCACATTACCCAAAATTTTGAATAGTTATTTTCATTAAATATTTCTCATCTTTGCACCATTACCTTAATGACTGTTTATAATAATTCTTACAGCATTATAAGACTGTAAGACCCACTGAAATCCACAATGTTATAGCATTTATTAATTAGGAAAGTATTCAAAAATCAAAAAGGATTAAATTCTTTTAATCCTGTTTTGTCCAATTAAGGACTCTGAAATCAGGATTTTGTCATGTATTTCCACATACAGCTTCACGATAAACCAGTTTTGGCTTACATGTGAGCACGTTGAAGTTAGTAGTGTAAACCTAGTCAAATATGTAAGATCTCTACAACATTACTATCATACCTACAGAAATCTAGTATAAATTATGGATTGATATTGCAGAAAAAGTGAACATAAACACAAATCAATGGTAGTTAGCAAGCAAAAACTGATGCAATGGAATGTAGAAATAATAGAACTCTTTGCTTGCATTGTGTTTTAAAGAACACCCAAATGGTTATGGTATTTTCAGTTAAACTAAACACTTTATAAATATAAATTCAAACCATGCATTGTCATGGACAAGTCTTCCAAAACACTTAGACGAAAAGAAATAAAGTATTTAAGAATTCAGCTACTTGCTACACTTGGAGTTACTGTGTGAGAGTAGCTTACCACTGTTAAATAAACATAGCATAGGTGCCTAATCAAACTGTGCAGATACAGACTACATCCATATTTAGGGCTACATTTTATTTCATTCAGGTTTTCTCTTTTACTGCAGTTAATTGAAAAGAATTCTCTTCCTGCTGGGTCTATTGCTGCACAATATGCTGTATTTTCTTCAAGAAATATTAGCCAGGAATTCCTGATTAAGAACTTGTCTTCAGTTTTTCCTGCAGCTTGCTGCTGTTGGTGTTTAGAGTAAACAAGTATATTTCATAGCTTGGTTTCCTAAGAAGGTGATATGCCAAGACCTCTCTCTAGCTGCTTTTCAGCTGCTTTCAAGAAAAAAGAAAATACTACCATTTTTAAAGTCATTGTCTGTATCCAACCAAATCTGACATTGTTAAAAAACTCTAGACTCAATGAATTATCCCTTATTTAATCAGAACTGCAGTAAGCCAGATTCAAGTGACCCTGTTATTGCTCTCACTGAAGGAACATCTGAAGCAGAGATGAGTTACTGGACATCAGATCATTATTGCAGAGAAGAACCAATATGTTAACCACAGTGGGATCTTAACGCTTCGTTTTTCAGTTTGTTTATTCAGAGGGAGCTCTGTTTTATCCAGAACGTCTGTTCTTCACAGTATTGAGCCATGTAGCTTCATCAAGTACAACAGGTAATTATTTGAACATATTTACAGTGTTACTGATGAACCGAACTTGCTTCCTTTATAAAGTAGGCTTTCACTGCTGCTTAACAGCAGAGTGACACACCTGCATCACAAAAGAAAGTGACTCAGCAGACTAGACAGGCCCAGTATTTAGTCAGATATTTAATTAAGACTACTTTTTTTGAACAGTTGTTGGCTGATAATACAAACAATAATCCTATGGCCCAGACAGACCATATAAACTCATCATTTTCTAAATTGTAAATATTTGTTTACAGTCTTACTTCACTCAGATACACTTGAAGGACAGAATATTTTCATGCAGTACAATCACAATGATCTTTAGGATCTAATTACAGTCTGAATGAAATATGGTACACATTTTTATACCAGTGAGATTATAGTATTGCTCTTCCAAAGCACTATGTTCATTCTTAGTGCTTCAAAGCATCCACATAATTCTTTATTTCTGTAAGAGAAATTAAATATATTTCAGCTCCATAAAAGCTTAACTTGTTCACATTTAAGAAGAAACTACATTACAGTATTCCCTACTGAGCACCTTTGTTTTTAATTGCAGAAGTGATTAGAGGTATAACTTCAAGAAAATAATTTTCTGTCATAGGGCAAGGTACAAGCTGTCACAGAGGCAGGCATTTTATCCCTCACCTATACTACTGATACTCTGCTCCAGGATTCTTCTGAAGAGAGCTTATGATAAATGATACAGATTATGTGGAAAGGCAGTTTGCAATGTGGTGTCCACAGGGAAGCAACAGCATTCTCTTCCAGATGTCAAACATGAGCACTTCATGAGGACCAAGATCTTCAAGATGTAAAAGGCTAGTACACTTGCTCTTTCTGACCAGGCAGTGCTGTGGCTGCTTAATATTTACTCAAAGCCACAATCACCTTCTGATCTGAGGAGCAGGTGACTTGGCAATTCTCTTCCATCCTGACTGCTATGCAGAGACAGTCATGAAAAGGTAGAGTATAAAAGATTAAATAGATTCTAGTAACCCAGACAGTTTACTTTGCCCTTTTGAGAATTGGTCCAATGCATCACCATCTATCACAAATGAATTTTAATATGACAGTGCTGGATCTTTAAGGTTATCTCTGCTTCAGTGCTAAATAAGAAAGATAAATCTGCAGAAACACGAAGTAATTGTAGTCGGTGGTAAAAGGGCTAGTTTCCTTTCTGAATAGGCATCCAAGCCTCAAAGTCCAACAGCTCAAATTAATCTCCTGCTTCAGAGTATGAAACATCTGTCCTGAGCTACTAAGAGCAGACTTACATATGAATATTGTGCAAATGTCTGTTTCAGACATACAGGCACTGCCGGCTGCTGAAATAAAGTTAACAGACAAAGATTCACATTTTGGTCAGGCATCTCAGTGTATATTTAAAAATTAACAAGGTGCAATCTTACCTTTTCATATTTCTATTAAAGCAACTTCTTTTTTTTCCAACATCCAGTACATTGTAGCATACAAGATTAAGCCAAACTATAAAAGATGTTTCTAATAACTTTAGATTAAAATAGCAAAGAATTTTGGCTTTGTTTGTGTTCTGAGACACAGGATACTGGCTTATATACTCTTAAAAAGAAAAAAAAGAATAGATATCATTAGAGAGCAACTACCATACTCTATTTATCAACTGCTATAAAAAATATTGTCCGAAATACTGAATAATTTTAGCTCCTTATACAGAATAAGGGTTCTTTTTTCCCTGAGTCTACATTATAAGATCATATTCCAGATTGATATAATCAAACTAAAGAATAATTACCTTCTTCTGAGATTTATTAATTACTATTTTGATCAGTACACATTTCTTTTCCTCCTGGGAGTAGAAGCATTTTCTAATCATGGTTCAAATTAAAATTAACCCTCACAATAATGGTATCTCCTGGCTTATCAATCCTACGATAAACCTGGTAATCCAGAAGTCTTTTTATCAGTGCAGAAAAACTACTCAGTGCTGAAATATCATCAAAAATACTAAAAGGCTGAGGTTGTAGTGGCAGCTCAATAACTTTTCTCAGCTTTTTGAAATCAGAACATATATATATATATATATATATCTCCAGTAAATAAAATCCATCCACTAAAATACTAAATAAGAAATTAACCAGATAAAGAGGCTGGCCAAATTGACAGAGTCCTTGATATACTGTGACAAGGAGGCCAATTTCTCAGGCTAGGAGCAATTTGAAACGCAGAAATATATGTAATCACATTGAATGTGTAACAGCAATATATCCCTTCATAGCAATTTAAAGTGCTGGACAATTACCACATATGAAAATAATTATGGTAACAGAGCATTTGTGGGGAAAAAAACCCTTGCGGTAACAGCAAGCCATAAAAGCAAAGATGCAGAAAAGCTTAAAAAATAAGCTAGCAATTCAAAATATATAATTCTGGTTTTTTTAAAAGTAGGACTTTTTAATGTCTTGGGATATTGTAACTTTTCCTTCAAAATTTAGCTTTTTTCAAGGTTGAATTATGAACTTTAATTGAATGCAAACCTGTGCTACATTACTCTCAGTGTAACAATTCAAATGAGTAAAATTCAGCATATGATATCACACTGTCCTCACTGAGGTAGGGGATGGAGATAAGCACAGATGACCATCTATCAAGAAGAAATTCACCACTAATTACCATATTTCTAAAGACATAATAAATATTACCTGCACAATCAAAAAAAGAATATAAATCCGATTGAAGTATTTTAATACCACGATTCCCATGTTACTGCAATTAGAGGAACCTTTTTCAGGGCAAGATGCCCACTTACTGAGCATTTATTTGTCCAAATACAAGTTGATAATGAATACAGAACTGGACACTAAAAAATTTACACCATGATCACTTTTGTAGCATATAAATTACATTTCTGCTGAGTTATAGAGTGTTAAGTATTTGACTGGCAGTAGCATGCTGCTGTTTCCAAAAGTACGTGGATGCTGACACAAACGGTATTGAAGCGCGTAAAAATTAGCTGCTGGAGTTAAATAAATTCAAAGTCAAGCACTTTTTTTCACTGTTATTGAACGGCAAAATACATGCCTCTCAGGGAAAGCCTCACAGGAGGCACATCCTGCACCTACCATTTGAGAATAACCACCGCTGTTTCTGAAATTCGTACCACCCAGCTTAAGCACCTGACTCAAAAGTTAGACACCTATGATAAAATGAATTAATCATCTAGATGTATAACTTAAGTCCAGCACAACCAACTTTTTACTTTTGAAGATACAGGGCAAATAAAGTCACCACTCCCTTTTGCTTTGAAACCAAGTGGTTAAATTACTCAGTAGGTGAGAGACCAGCGTGCCTTGCTTTTCAGAAGAAACTCCAGTCTACTCTTCCTTCACCTCAAACAACACTAGTCATAGGGATGAAAGCTGAGAGGTTTAAGAAAAGATTTCACAGAGTGAATCATAGAGAACAATAAATACTATCAAAAACCAATTAAATGAGAAATGGCAGAATAGTTTTGCAGCAAGTAAAGATATAACATGAACAGAGGGACCTTAAATTAGATACTAAACACTGCATTTGGCAATGCACCGTAGGTTTTATTCAAGTTGGCTAAATCAGCTAAAAACTTGTCCTTTAGATGAACTTTGCCTATTATAAAGTGAAAAACACACCTCTAAATCTTAGGCTACCGACCTCCAAATACAGGTCTCTACCCACTGAACATGCAGACTAAATTTAAAATGCATTGTACTTTTAAATCAAAGTGAGTAAAAGGTTGTCCAATAGCTATTAAGTAGGCATATATTTAGAAATTAGATAAGCCTGTAATAATGTATTTTGAAACCATAAATATGCTGCTTGGCTGTAACTGGGTGTGTTAGCTCTGCGCATTTACCTCCTAGCACCCATCTCTGCACAGACATGAAATAATAAACAAATATCTCGACTCTTTCAGTGGCTCAGTTTCTTGGACACCAGGAGAAAGAAACCATTTTTGGGACAATATGCCTGTAGGCTACTTTGAGGAAAAAGAAGAGCTATCCTGCCACTAAACAAGAGAGAAATGTGATTGCAATCTAGCAGTTAGCCCATTGTTTTAGGGTAGAGGGGAACCAGGCTCTTCTCTCCACTCTCTGGAACAGCCCCTCTCCCTAACCCCTCCGACTCTCTGAAGGCTGCAGGTGATGTAAAGGTTAAAAACATTAATTATTTCATCATCTATAAATCCATGGCATGGGACAAGGACTTTAACAGAGAGATGAGAGACCTTCAAACTCCTGTGCTTGGTTGCAGAACATAGTCATGCAATTGTCTGATGTATTTAACAAAACTGCTGCAGAGAACTTGGTAAAAATGAGAGGAGTATGACTAAACTTTCTCAAAGGTAATTGGTAGGCTTAGTGTGAAAGCTCTAAGCTTCTGTTGAAGTATATAGTCTGGCCATTCAAACTTTCAAGGTAATTTTCTTTACTTACTGGCACCAGTTTGTGCCAGTGGAATTTTTAACAATTTTTAATAATATTTTTATTATTTTAAAAATATTTTTATTATTTTTAATTAATAAAAATCAGTTGCTACAAAAAATGCTTACATGCATAGCTCTGCACCTCAGCTGCAAAGACAGTCTCAAAGCAGTATCCCTGCTGCCATATGTTATCGTTTAACTGAATGCCAAGATTTACTTGGTCCTGTAAGTTCAGAAGGTACCTCATCAAATCTGTTTTGCCTTGTAACAGAAAGGTTTCATAGAGGTGCCTATGGACTTTTTCACACTCCAATATGAGCAAGCTCATTGAATTTATAGACAAAAAATTGCATTAAATAATTGGCAAAAACAAGTGTGTATGTTCATATTCTTAATCTTCTGTTCTCAATATCTTTCATTGATTAGAATTTATTTCTCCAAAGGACAGATCAATAATGAAATTATGATTTTATGTATTGAGCAAGAAAGGAAATACTTTGGAAGACTGTAATTCAGGGAAAGAGATTAAATAAATTCTGATGGAACAGATTTGGAGCACCACAGCATACTTAGCACAGTATGAGAAAAAATATTAGTACTAATATATAGAAGTGGCTTTAGAACAATCTCATACATAGAACTGCAATAATCTCTCTTAAAACCAAACCAAATCCAAAGCCTCATAATTAAAACCACCAAATTTCAATGGAAAGTTGATGATCCCAAAGAAAGCACAAGCTATGCCCACATCAATTCTGACAGAGTGAACACTCAAGCTAACATTAAGCCATTTAAGCTATTTAACAAGCTCACCACTGCAGTGTGGTTGGTTAATGACCTAAGAGCTGCCAAAATTTGAGCTTTAATTTTTGCTGATATATGACTATTTTTAAGTAATTCTTTGATGAAAATGTGGCTTTGACCAAACCAAACTAAAATAGCAGATGACAAAAAAAACGCTTGAAAGCAGGTTTTTTAGACTAAGCTGCTTTTGCATTGCAAAGTTGGAATTCCCACAATTAAGTAGAAAAAAAAGAAAAAGTACACAAAGACAAACTGTCATATTTCACCTTATCCAGAACCATATCACACAATATTAATATTTTTAAAAGTAATAAAAAAATACTCCTTTCTTTATAAGAGTCAGTATACAGACATAACAGAAGGTGAGAATTTCAGAAGCAAATTATGAAAACATCAGCAAATTTGCCTGCTGAGAATAGATAATTTCATTCAACTGGTACCTGATATATCTGCATTGTCTATATGAATGCATGTGTATATTTATAGCGGTTTTTATATATGATAGATTATGATTTTGAACAGAAAATTTGACTAAAAAATCACAGTAATTTTGCAGGTACAAAGATGGGATATCCTTTAATGATAATTGTTTGATATATTTAACTTGTGAATAAATATAATATACAAAAAAAAACCTCAAAAAACAAACCTAAGTTCTTTCCAATTTGGATATTCAGATTATTCTACCTCTCTACATGGCTATTTATTAGGATTTTCTCATTTCATGTCCTTGTTGTAGAAGTGAATGGAACTGATGTTGCATGACTTTTATGACACAAAAATGAAAGACAAGACATTATAATTTTCAAGGATTGAAGCAATTTATTACTTCATATTCTTCTGTAGCATATATTGAGGAGTCTGATCCTTTTGAACTAAAGGTATTGAGGAAAACTCAAGAGTTTGAATTCAAAGGTTCTTGAAAAGCCATGGCAGTTTTTAAGACAGACTGTGCAAAATTTTTACTTTACAATCGAGTATTTTTGTTATTAGGCCCAAAAATGTGCATATGGAAACATGCATATAAATGCATGATGATATCCTCCCTTAGCAATTACTCTTTTTTCCTGTTACTGCTGGTCAATTATTTTTTACCCAATTCTGACAATATCTTTGGCTCCACATTGTTTGGGGTTTTTCCTGCATTTTCTGACTTCATCTGTTTATACCAATGAACCAAAGAAAGATAGCGATATTTTTTCTCATGGTCATATTTTGTGGTTCCTAAATCTTAAGAAATATTTTTTGTGCTCCAGAAAAGATTTATTCTTACTAGACTTCTGTGATCAGTAGAATATCTGCTAAGAAGTTCATTGTAAAATGCATTTTTACAGCAGGGTCTAAAATTACCATTTCCTTTTATTGGTTTGGTTAGAGACACACAAATTTGAAATTAAATATTTTATTGAAACTTGTCTATTAATCAGTGCAGATCTTCGCTATTTCACCATAGTCCCCTTGGGGAGCTGCAAATGTACATAAGCACAATGTCTGTGTACTGCACATACAGGAAAAATATGATGTTCTGCATCACATAGAGTTAATTGGTTTCCTCGATTCTTAAAACATATATGTGGAAGACCTCTGGGTTGCCTCTGCTGGCTGGCGCAGTAGGCTCTAAGGGAATAGTGTCTGTCAAATTGTACTGGCTGGTTACCTCAGCTACCAAGGTCACATTTTGAAAAACTAGTTGGAAAAAAACTAAAGCATTGAGCTTTACCAAAATTTTAAAATGAAATAATTTCAATCTCTTGACAGATGAGAGTTCCTATTTAGATGTACTGCCATACACAGATGCTTTAAAGTGGAAGGGATCTCTGGGAAGAAAATACACTGTTCATTTTGTGTTTCATGTTGTTCTCTAGTCCTCCTGTGAACTTGTAGATGAAAATTTCTTCTTGCTTCCTCCGACATGTAATATAATAGCAAATATATCCTCTTGTTTCAGAGGTAGAATTAAATATAACACCACTTGAAATTAAACAGTGACAGAAAGCACAGGAAATTTCACATTCTTAAAAGAAGTGATGTGAACTACCTAGACAAACCAAAAGATGCAGTGGTAAGCTTCTGCTTGCTCATTTAGGTGAAGAGTACAAAGGAATCAAGAGATCAAATCTGTCCAGGTTTCCTTAGAAGAAATTAAAACCACAAGTAAACAGAGAAGGAAAAGAGGAGAATCAAACAGTAAGAAGTTCTCCAGGATGCGGCTGTCTAGTCTGTAATCCCCATTCTACCTACCTAAAAAAGAGACTGCGTGGCTGTTCACAGACCCAGCAACATCATATTTATGAAAATAGGCTTTTAAATAAACGAAAATCAAACAAGCTTTTCAAAATATACTTTTTCTCTTAAGATACTTTTGCCAATCCTACATAAGAAATGAGTTGGACACTAAATGAAAATCAAAATATTCTGTGATTTGTTTGCAGATAATATTTTTTAAGTAGAAAAGGAATGAATAATGCAGTCATTGACTTTCATTTCAAGTTCAAATATTATATTTTTTAAAATTTTTAGAGCTTGAGCATTATAAAAATACTACCACATTTTCTAAACATACATGGGAATTTCTTTACATGTCCAATCTCCTGTATGAACACACAGCTAGAAGGATGTTATAGAGAGTTAACAACATGCCTGCAGCAGGCATGCTGATTAGATTTTCAACTCTCTCAACTGTTTCTCCAGAAACACTTAAGGTGGTAATTCCTACAATACTTGACAGGAGAGTAGTCATGTACTTGAATGAGAAATTCCAAACCTGATTTAATTACTTAAGGCAAGCCGAAGTTATCTGATGCACACACCTCATGATCGCCCTACCTACTTAACATACAATGACACTAATCATCATGCATTTCCAGTCACGCTGGGTGGCTCTCAAAGGCCATGCTACCTTGTATCTATCAATATAAAGAAGAAATCGGTACTTGGAGACATTTAACCAAGCTGAAATGCCAAACCTCTTAGCTGTAGTCTGTGTGACCACCTGAAGCCAGATGCAGTTTAATTAAGTTTTTCTATTACATGCACCACAGAGATATGGAACAACAATAAAATGTTACAGTGCTGCAGGCAAAGGGAAGCACATGGCTTTGCCACTCAAGATTAAAGCAAAGGATAAATTAGGATGGTAACAATTCATCTTTATATATTTTATTCCAAACAGACATGGGTCTACCGTGCATAAGCAATTACCAAATTAAGGAAGAATAAGTCTGAGCAGAAACACTGATCAGGAGTTTTTCAGTGATTCCATCTATATTTGTTTATGTGTTTCTGAAATCCTTTTCTCTCTGCTAACAGCCCCTAATATCATTGTTAAGATGGTATGCATAGGTGACCTGGCCATCTGATGCTTGTACATTCTTTCCATCAGTAACTTTTTCAGTAGATCACATGCATCAGAAGCAGGTTAGATCAACCAGTCACTACATTCTCAGAACAAGAGTAAAAAACATTTGAATGTATTTATTTTTCATTTAAATAAATTACCTTAATCTCTTTCATTTTTTTCTTCCAGATTCAGTATTTTTCATACTCTCTTCAATATTACCAAATAAACAATCACATACTTTAGTGCATACAGACTTAAAATGGTCCTGTGCAATGCTACAATATAAGGATTGTTACAGAGCCTTTTCTAAATGCATGCAATGTGTCTGTGAGAAGATGATTGCAGGTAAAACTAGAAAATTGGGAAATTATATTCCCATTCTAACAGAAGTTGCAATTACATACTTCCTGAATGGAATGCAGTTGACATGCACAAAATCTATTCCATGATGATTCCCCACAGCCTGCAACCTTAAGCACATGCTGAGGGATGGGGACCTGATGGCTACATGTCTGACACAGCACACAGCAGCTGTCAGCTCAGGGAATGTCTTGCTGCTGAACCAGCAACTGTGGGTATATCACTCTCTTCAGATGAACTCAGTTCATTATTATCTAATTGTAACACTAACTCACACCTCTACTCAAAATTACCTGCCCTCAAGGAATGACCACCTCTCACCAAGTATGCGCTCTGTATTTTATTGACTGTATCTTTTAAGAGCAAAGCAAGATAATTTTATACCGACCAGCTACAAAAGCGTACATGGCTAGAGTCACTCAAGCTCCACCTAATGAAACAGTATAAAAGTGAGCTAAGAATAGGGAGAAGTTAAGAAAGACTCCATAGTACCTTCTGGGATCAATTGACTGGCTGAACCTGTCTTCTCTTCCATAGGGACGTCTATTGGGTAAGAGCCTTCCTTCATGAGCACTAAATTACAAGCTGACTTTCATTTGTGATTAGAGCTTGCCTGTATATTGATCCAAATTTGCTTTTGCAGTCAGTAACCATCATCTGCAATCTTCAAAACTTAAGCAGTCACAATTTTCTATCATTAGTATGTTTATTAATAAATCATGTTGTACCGTAGCCTCTGTGTGATGAATACGGATTTCAGTGATAATATAAGTTAAATATAAGTTAAAGATAAGATTCACAGAGGTGAGACAGGGAACCTGGCACTGCAACTGCCTGTGCTAGCCTGGATGCTCAAAGGAAACACCCCCTCAACACACCACACAACCAGAGCTACATGGGGTAAGTGGGTGGCATTGGTTACACAAAGAGTCTACTAGGGAAACCAATTGCCCAGGAATCCTAGAAGAGATTATGGACTGGCCAAAGACAGGGATTTTGGCCCATTGCCTGAGAAGGTGACTTGTGCCCAGAATGCACCACCATATAATGAGTTATCAGAAGATGCAAGAGGCTATGCTGCATTTACTGAGGGATCCTGCTGCCACAGGAAACCACTAGAAAGCTGCAGTGTGGAGTCCTGCAGGACAAGTCACTGAGACTGCTGAAGCAGAAGGTGAGTCAAGCCAGCTTGCAGAAGTGCAAACCATCTAACTAGTCCTAGAGACTGCTGAAGGAGAAAAGTGGCCTGTACTTTATCCTGACTCCTGGATGGTAGCTAATGCCCTATGGGAGTGGCTGTGGCAGTGGAAGCACAGCAATTGACAACGCAGGGGTAAACTCATCAGGGCTGCTGCACTGTGGCAGAACGTCTCTGCAGCGGGAGAAAACATGAGCGTTTTTATTAATATTGCCTTCTGGAGCAAGCAGTATGCATGCTGACGCCCTGCTTCCTGGAAAGTGGCTGAAAGTCACTCACTGATGGGAAGCAAGAATAAACCTATTTTTTTTTTCTATTTCCTTGTGCAAATGCAAGCTTTTGCTTTAGTGAACTGTCATTTTCTATACTATTTTCTCTCCCACGTCTAGCTGGGAAGGGGAGCAATAAAGCAGCTTGGTGGGCACTGGAATTCAGCTGAGGTCAACTCAACACTGCTTTTTGGCACCCATTGTGAGTTTATCTGTGACGGCAGGCTATGTTGTGGTTTTTTTTTCTTCTATATTTCTAAGGTGCTGTACTTGTGAAGACTGTGACATCATGCATGGATGGCTTCATATAAACCAGGGAGCAATAGCACACTTTGGATAAGTGTGCACCTCTGTGCACGAGGTAAATATGAAATAAATTGGGGGGTTATTATGTATATAACATTTTAGAAAAATAAATATTTGCAAAGGGAAACTAACAAAATTAGGGAGATACCAGTTTATTGGGTTGTATTTTGTTTATTTTAAAGAGAAGTAATTTGAAAAGGAATGAAGTTTGCTTTGAGGTAGTGAAAATTTCCTAAATGAACAGAATCAAAGTTATTAGAAAAAAGGAGCCATTCATACTCATAAAAAGGAGTTGTGAGAAATTCACACTGTTCAACACATACCCATGATTTTGTTTCAACCTTTTTCCTCCACTCCTCAAAAAGTTCAGATATAGTTCACTTTCAAAGGGAAATAACTGCAGGAGTTTATTCATTAAAAAAGTACTGACCACTACAGTGAAGTTAATTTCTCTCATCACTTTCACTAGACATCTTTTGAAGCACATATTTAAGTATATGCTTTCATATTCTTAAAACTAATTCCTGTTCTGAAAAGAAAATACTGACTGTCAATGCTATCACCTCAAAGGAAAAATCTGATTCTCATTTTTCTCTACACAGAAAAGAAAAAAAAAAGCCCCACAACAAAACAACAACAGATTTTGTCCTTCTAGTTAGCTTCAGAAACAAATGGGTAATGATCTGTGAAGGTGCACTCACCCAGAGCCTTGGCTTGGTCAGACTAGAGGACCACAAATGCATGTGAATGAACCAATGAGTAGATTTGAAGGAAGATAAAGCAGAAAATGTGAGGAACACCAATGTTATCTAACCTTCCATGCTATTTGTTCACTGATATATTTATTGTTAATGTGGTTTAGGCTGTGGATATAATAGATAGTTTCTTAATTATTTATGTGTACAGGAAGATTAATGATACACCAGCATTTACAAAGTAATGTAGTCAATAGAAGAGGCAGTGTTGGGAGGGGTATATAAATTTCATTTTAATTGCTTTCTATCACAAGGGTCTGTCCCAAATTAACTAATTCTATCCCTTTCCATCCAGGATCAATTGATGTATCCATTGCTGTTTGTACTAGCATGTTTTTTAATTTTCTCAGAGCAAGATATATATATAGCTAGCTAGCTATATAGATAGATAGACAGATAGATAGATAGATATGAAAAAGATGACAAGAGCTTATTGATACATATAAAAAAATAATTAGGTTTACATAAAATGAAATGCCTAACTTCTGACAGTTGATTAAATAGAATAACCTGCCAGTTAAGTTCAGAACAGAATCAGCCCACCGGCTCAGTGCAAAGATTATGTCAGAATACAGAGAAAACATTGGAAAAGAGGTTATTATAGAAAATATATCTCCATCACAGATTCACTCTGCTAAGAAGAAAAACTGTGTGAGCATTCAAAATTTATTGAAACATTTTTGAAATTTGCATATTTGTGCCCGACAAATACAAACAAATTTAATCTGGGTTTTTTTCTGCTTGTTAACATTTAGGTGCATACAGTGAATGTTTTAAAGTGTATAACAGTTACATTGCTGTATTTAGGAGCACAGTAAATCCAAATCATAAGAAAACAATAATAAATACACTTAACTACCTGTGACTTCCCTTTAGAAAGTGATAGAGTGAACCATTCATACATATATGCAGTTTTGGCTTTTCAAGAAAGACTCTACAGGACAGATGCAGATCTCCTAGATAATGTGAACAATTGAGTTTAACATGGAATGCTCTACAGAAAAAGGATATAAATGTATTTATTTCAGTACGGAATAAGAGTAACTACTTCTGACTAAAAGAAAATCATCTCTTAGTAAGTTGTATTTTCCCAACCAGTCTTTCCATATAAAAGCATTACCAATTTCACTTGAACCGTATTACTTTGTATTCAGTAAGCAGAGCCTCCATAGATGAAATAATAGTTCTGATTCAAATTTCTGTAATAGAAAAGGTAAGAATTGAATTCCACCTTGGATGATAGCCCTGACATTTCTTTCATTTCTCTTCACTGTGAGAACTACATAATTTCTTTCAGTCAAAGGGGAAATTTGTTGCACGGAAATGGAAAAAATATCATTGCTCCTAAACGAGAAGCCTCTGCTCAATTTCATTTGAAAGAGTTTTGGGGCTGTACCAATGCCCCTGGTAACAACACAGAAGGAGATACCAGCATTTGATTCTGTTTTGGCATTAGCACAGCTGCCACCCTAGGCAGCCAGCTAAACCTCCTCCAGTCTCACAGCTGCACGGACCATGGAGAACCCAGGCACAGCCATATGGTACTGGCTTGTGTGGCAAGGTTCTTAGAGGGGTTGGAGCGGAACAGAGACTACAGGGGTGTCTTCTGTGACAAGTTTCCTTTATGTCCAACTGAGTCGATGCCAGCCAGCTTTAAGACAGACCTGACACTGGGCAAGGCCAAGCCCATCAGTAATGGTGGTAGCACTTCTGGGATAACATATTTAATATGGGAAAAAACAAACAAACAAACAACTTTCACAGCAGCAGCAAGTAGAGAGAGGAGCAAGACTTCCCTAGAGGAAGAAACAACAGAGACAACTGACTGCAATCTCCATTTCCATCTTTCTTTTGTTCTATATTCTCTCCTTGTCCAGCCAATGAGTGGAGTCATACTTGTGGGGCACCTGGCGCCCAGCCAGGGTCAGACTACCACAGTGACATAACAGGGCATAAGCCTAGTTTCAGAGAGTACTCCATCAAAGCAGCACTTTCCTCTTTTTCTGATCATTTTGCTAATATATGGATTTTCTCATTATCCCAACACATCATCATGGTAGACCTGAGAGGATACAACACAGAAAACATAATTTAGGAAACAGAAAATGATAGAGAACAAGTGGTATTCCTAGCATTTCCTTTTCATACCATACAATAGTCAGGTCACTTTATTTTCAATTACTGTGGTAGTAGTGCAATTTTTATTTAAAAATAAGTAAATCAGAAGATAAAAGCAACCAGAATCCTGAAGACTGAAATAATACCAAAGAGCACAATGAAAACCTAGGGGAAGAAGCCAGTAGGGAAATTGTATCTTCATGAGGCAGACACCTTGTTTTTCCTACAAACACGTTTAGAGAACTGTTGCTAAGTTAGACAGATATAGAAAGAGGCATGTTGTCCATTCTGGAAAATGGCAAGTGACAGCTTTCCTTCCTTGTTAACTTTCTACTGATTAACCAAATGGTTGTTGCATGTGCTACGCAGTTGTGTAGCAGTTATCAGTGTACTTACAGATAGTTAGCAAGGAACAAAACAACCTGGTCAAACACAAGCTCATCTTTCTCACTTGTTTGGGTGTGAGTTTTTTTAGTAACCACCCACAGATATCAAACTGATGTACTGGCCTTTTCAAATAAGTACCAAGTCAAATTACAAATGCACACAGAATTATATTTCCAGAGAAGTGTCAAGAATATTAAGTTTCTACCAATATAAGAGGAAAAAAGAGCCTTAAATTTATATTCAAGCACTGCAAAATGATAACTATGAATAGAAATCAGAGAAAAGCCTGTTAGTATAACAGCACAGAAAATTCTACAGTATTTTTTCCTTTTTCCCTTCCCAGTAAATAGAATTCTTTCCACCATGATAAGAATATATTTCCATGAAATTGGTAAATTCTCTCCTAAGGCAAATTCACAAATATTATTTTTTGCCAGACTCTGACCAGCATACATAAGTCTGCTAATATAATTTTTATCTTGCAAAAAACTAAGGAGGTTGTGCTTGATAGAAAGGCATGAGTTCTGCAGAACCTTCAGCACCTGTTCTGTTATGATATGTTTATTTGCAATAACATTCCCATCAGATTGATTTATGCCAGGAAATTGAAGACATTTTTGTCCCATCTTAGGGCACGACCACAGAGGATTTTCAAAATGTCTCTAGGTAACAATCTGAGAAGATCAATGCCGTAGAAGAAATGCACCATAACAGCTTGCTGTCAGCTCGTAACTAACTCAGAACTTCTGTGCCAACATTTTGATTCAATAAATACATGGAATTTAAGAAGCTGATATTTAGGAGGAAAAGCAAGAGTCTCATTTTCAATTTTCACTCCATTGCTCTTTAAAACTAACAGTAGAACTAATATATTCAGCTCAGATGCTACACAGTAGGGCATTAGGAATCCAGGAGGATGGAACAGTGGTATATTGAGTGTTCCTTCTGCACCTTGTTACAGTTCACGAGAATCAAGATCTGACTGGGCTATGAGGAGAGGCACTATGATGGCACTTCCTGTTGGGACAGTTTGGAATTGAAGGGAAATCTGACAGGGGATCACGAGAGTCTTCAAATACAGAGAAACCTACTAGAGAAAACCAAATCTTGTCAATGCTTGATCAGACCATAAAAGAAAGGGATCGTATTTGAACTTAGGTCAGGTATTAGGGAAATATTTTCAAAGTAGAGATAAAGAACTAAGAGAATAGACTGCACAAGTGGATTGTAGAATCTCTATCTTTGCAGGGTTTGCCTTTGGTTGTTTTTTTGGTGTTTTGTTTTTTAAATAAAGGGTAGCTATCTCTGAAAAATACAAAGCTGGTTCTTATTTGGGCAAGTGTTAAAATACAAAATATTATTAACTTCCTTGTCTGATTTTCAAACGCTGAACTTTCACCTCTAAATCTACATATGCAGTTACTTTGTCAGTGTTGAATATTTGGAATAAATAGTAACAGCAAGAGAGTAAGCTCATAGAAGAGCTTAGCAGGGCTTCATTAAATTTCTAGAACTAAAAATTCTAACTAAAAAAAAGTACTGTACAAATATTTGTCACTGTTTAATGGTATTGATTATTCTGGACACACATGGCATTGTGCAACTCTATGGAATGGTGTTAATCTCTTTGGAAAAGGCCTCAGTATGAAGCTCTGTCTCCTTCTTTCTGACAAATCTTACAAGGAACAGAATAACTGCATTCATTTTAATACAGAGATAGAGAAATGTAATCTAACTTTGGTTTTGCCCATCCCTAGCAAAACTCTTTACTTTGTGTCTAACCAGTGATGATCTAACTTTAAAAGGGATTGTCAGATTTCCACAGTCACAGAAATATCCAAGAGTGAAGTACATCGTCAGAATTGCAGGCAACAGAGGCTCAGGAAAGACTAGGAAGTACTATTTTTGGAGGTGCCAAGAATTTCAGAGCAGAGAACACAATTCAAACAAGGACTGAACCTCATCTGCTAGCAACAGACATTGAATAGGAAAGCTTAAAGATTTTTCTTGGAAAGCAGCCAGAAAAAGTCATTCGTTTCTAAGTTCCTAGCTGTGGAATATACTTTTTTCTGGATTTTTAAAATACTTTCTGCAAAGATGCAAAGCAAGCAAACCAAAGTAATTTATGTAGCAATTTTTCTGGACCTCAGAATTATGAGGGCTGGAAATAACTCATCCATTGTGCAGCTAGTCTGCATAAGACTTTCGTCTGGCTGTCTCTGTCTGAATCTGACAACACTGCTTTATGCTGCTTTTTTTTAAACAGGCTTGCTATATATTTTCCCCTAACCTGTTGTGGCCCCATTATCAACAGTAGGAGACACCTATAAATTGTGTGACTTTATTAGGATCAGTGGATATTTTGTACCTATGGAAATCACCCTGCTCCAAATTTAAATAACAGATAACCAGTAAATTATTGTCTCTGCAGATTCACTGATTAAATATCCCTATATAAACCTAAATCAGGGTAAAAGGAAAAGCTCTGACATTGCTAAATGTGATGTTTTCCTCTTTGTGAGATATGGCTTCACTTCAACAGAAAATTAGATAAATTTACAAATTTTTATTTTCTTGGCAATGCCTTTAAGTCCTGCTGAGCAAAACCAGTTCTCTGCTTCAATATTTTTAATGGATTTAAGATATCGCAAGCAGACAGTTGTGTTTCACAGGGAGTTTCAGACTGCATTTTTCCAAACAGAAACCAAGACCACGCTGTGAGACAAAAGAAATAAAAAAGCTAGAGTCAGCATGCTCTTCCTTTTGGTAATTCAATTAATTTAATTTTTTTTTAAATCCTGTTATCATGTTGGGTAGAAGCTGCAATAAGTGAAATTAATTTAATACATCTCTGTTTTAAAGGCTATTGTTCTTACTCAGATTCTAGTGCTTACTGTCTAGCTGTGGAGTAAACTCATACTTGCTGAAAATCATTCAGCAGATTTGCCACGGAGATGGCAATTAAAGTACTTCAGTGATGTTTAAGGCGCTTTCTTTTCAAGTTCTTTATTTTACCGGAATATCTGCAAGATGAAACCAAGCGTAAATATAACATTAAAAAAGGAAACTTGAACTAGACAAACAAGTGAATGCAGTGGGAAAAGGAGTATTTATAATTCCTGTGTAAAAATTCTGCACATGGAGTTAGAATTTACTATGATAGAGATCTGAATATATCTTTCTGTACTGAAAGAGTAAAGCTACCTTTAACTAATAGAAATGTGTTTAGAAAAAGTCAAAACTCCATTCCTAACCTTTTTAAGAATAAAGTGTAAAATGTAAGAGCAAACTATTTTGGCATTGAAATCTTGTTCCTCCATGGTGTTATTTTAATAATTTCATCTTACACAGAGAGCAAAAAAAATAGATAAATCTCGCTAAACTTTTTGTAAGCCTCTTCAGAAACTAGGACCATGGCAGAAGCTTTTATCATGGTAGTTTAACCCAATTTGCACACACAATTCTAACGTTTATGGTCTTAACTTTCTCTATTTTTAAACTAATATTGTTTTCGCTGATATCCAAATGAACACTTGACACAGTAATTTGTGAGAAATGGAAAATAAAAGTTAGAGAAGAACAGAGTATTTTGTCACTAAAAAAACCCCCATGAAACACTGTCACAGTCTTCATTTTAAATAGGAACCTGTTCACACGCTTAACATCTGCTTTTTAACTCATGAGACAAATTTACCCACTATGAGCTTTTCAAACAAATGATATTGAAAATTAGTTTTAGAACTTGTGATCACAAAAAAAACCAAAAAACAAACCAGTAAGTGGCAAGTATTTCAGGCTGGATCTCTACACATAGCTTTATTTTATTGCAAAATTTATGTAAAGTAGGGGGTTTATTTGTTGTTTGGCAGACCTTTCTTTTTTCTTTTACTCATCTTCTGTTTGTAAATATTTTACAATGTGAAAGCTGTTTGTTCTAATCCTCAATTGGGGCTGAGATAGGAACTAGGGGAAAACTTGTCCTGTGCATCCAGTTCTTAATCAAAATACAAGGGTTCAGATTCAACTGTTTGGTGGTGGTTTTTTTATATTTATTCATTTTGACGTGAGGCTAAAAAGCAGATAAATCTAGCTTCACTACCTGTAAATCTAAACAGCAATACCCACCACAGGGATGTCTGAAGATACTCAGATCCTGGTGGGATACCTGGGCTGCTCAGGCATTTACAATTATATAAACTAAAATACAGCGATAACAAACTGAATTTAGGATTCACAGGTTTGTACATAGCATTTTGATTCACTATAAACTGTGTCAGCTGCAAGATCAAGTTTCCAGAAGCAATAAAATGAAAACAAGAAAAACTCTATGCTGAGCAAAAGTTAAGAAAAAAAAAATCTATGAAAATGACATACGTTGTGAGAAAAGTTAGGCTGGAGGTGGTAAATGAAGTCTGTATACAAAGGGATATTATTTTTCTGAGCTTGGACAAGTTAGGAAGGGAAAAAAAGCCTTCTTGTTTAAAATTTTACTACTAGGCTTAGTTTCTACTAACCTATTAAGATATATTTTGAGCAAAGGCTGAAATATTACATAAAAATACTGTTTAGTTCTGACCGCATAACCGAGATTTCAAGAACCAATATCATCCTGATTATCATATTGCATGGGGGTACTTAAATCCCTACAGAAGGGGATTCAAGTTGCATGGGGCTGAAATACAAATTTCCCTGGCAACAATGTAAAAAAAAAATTATAATTGACTAAAAATGAAAATAATAAACTCCATAGAGAAAACTGGAGACTGTAACTGTACACATATTACACCACCAAGCATATGACAGCTAAAAGCATTGTTCTTCAGTAATGAGATATTTATCTTCAGTAAAGTAGGAAAACGTTGATACTTCTCCATTTTTGTCACTGCAGTTTCCACAGCCATTTACAAAGGAAATAGATAACCATAAGAACACATACCTTTAAAAATGGGCAGTTTCATACCCAAAAAGCCCCCAAAAGTATTTCTTAAAACATACTAGTATCTATGTCTAGCTATAGAATGATAAAAAACCTTCTTAACTATTAATTCTTAACTTTACTTCTGCTATAAAGTAGTCCCAAAGGAAAAGCTTTACAAAAATGGTGCAATAGAAGGTTTTTCCATGGAGATATATTACTAAATTTTCAAGTCCTTAAAAGCTTTTGCAGGCACAATCACTGAATGAGGTATTATATTGCACGAGAAAAATGCCTGAACCTAGTACTTAGAAAGCATTTGTGAGCAAAAAAAAGAAAAAAAATCAGCCAATAAGCTTTAAATGAAAACAAAATCTTTGTGTGAAATTGTGTACACAACTCCTCTATTCTTCTTTCTAGTCATCTTCGCTGCAGTGTCAGCCAAATAGGTCCTCTATTTTTCTGCAAACAGTTCGCAATATATCATAATTTAACTCTTTTTTCCTACCAGTGCAAATCCCATAGAAATGTATATTTATCAGATGAAATTGGAACACATACAAGCGTAAAAAAAATTCGCACATAGGTAAATAATATATTGTTCAAAGTATATACATATATTGCACTTTCAGTTATATAAACAAATAAACCACTTACCGACGTATACACGGCTATCATTCAACTTTTCTGCACTGTTGTACTTGCCACAGAGAACATACAGAAAGAAAGCAACTATTTGGTTTTGCAGCACAAGTTTGAAGAGACAAGAACATAATATAGACTTTTGAAAGGCCAGATTTGTAGGTGTTACAGCCCTTAGAAGAATATCTGTTTTTAATCTCAAAAGTAGTAATGCTGGTGTACAGAGCTGGGTTAGAGAGAAAGCATAGGCCAGAAAGAAGACGGATGCAAGTCAGTAAAAATGACCAGGTGTAAAAGAAGAGAAAGGCAGCTAGAGTGGTTGAAAGAAGGATGAGAAAGACAAAAAGTGTGAGATGAAAAACATGTAAGAAACACTGAAGGCATCCAAGAGTGCATGGGCTGTCTGACTGCTACAGGCTTCAATTCTGAGCTGCCATCATCTGGAAGGAGTCCCACAGACATGTAACTCATTAGCCTATATTCTAAAAACAGACTATTTTTATAGTATAATGAAGTTTTATGGTCTGAAGACCATGAAAGATTGGATTGATGCAGGATTATCTGCACATACAGTAGTACAAGCTGATGGCTGAGTAACTCAAACTCAAGCAAATAGGAACAGTTTAAGGGATGAACAGTATGCTTCTTAAATACAGGAGTTTCCAATTTTCTGTATTATTATTACATGCAGCAGTTCACCATTATTAACTATTTGTTAGTTTAAATAAAAAAAAAATTCTCTGGTAAGTTTAATATTTGAACCAGTAGTTATTAAGTTGAATTGTGAATTCGTCTTGGCAGTTGATCTTCCTTGATTGGACTGTCAGAATGTCTATGAGATCCATTAGTTAAAAGATGTACTGGTTTATTCCAGAGTGACAGCAGAAAAAATTGGCCAATCAAGAATGCTACCAAGCAAATCTTGCTTCTTCCAAATCATCATTCATAGCTTCATGGGAAAAGCAAAAAGACTTACAGGCAAACCAGAACACAAGATTACTTAAAAATTGTCTGCAATATTACTGTTTGGAGGTACTGGTTATCATCCACTTTCATGAGCTACTGACTTCCCTAATCTGACTGTTTCTGTGGTGTCTTGTTATTGTCGCTAGAATCTTAATTACTCTAACTTGCTGCCTGCCCCCACTTCATCTTGTGAGTCTTTGTTGCAGAGAATCAGAGAAGTACCAAGGTCTGGCCACACATTGTAGGCCTGTGTGACCACAATTATGGTGCTGCCACAGCAATTTTGCTATGTGCCACCACTCAATTTTGATTATTGTGATTTTAACCCAAAAAACATTCTCTATTTTGATTTATGAGACTTAGCATAGCAGGTTTTTGCATATCGCCACAAACCAAAATGTATTCACTGACAGAATGTGCAGCTGATAAGGATTAATTAAACTTTTCTATCTCAAGACAAAAATTTCAAGGCTAACCACTGCATGGGTTTTTACATTTTCTTCCTCTGTAACTCATTACCTTTATCACTAAGAGTACTGGAAACATTCTTTTTACCTTTAATGACTGACAGATTTACCATAAATAGTGACAGCTGGTGTCACTGAAATAAGTGATCTAGTAGAATCAGTTGCACCTGTGCCAGAACGATTGCTTGTAACTAATAGACATTATCTCCGGGCATGAGATGAAAGATGAAAAATGAAAGGAGTATATAAAAAGAAAAATACAAAGAAGTCCTCTTTGGGAAAGCAAATAAATAAATAAAAAATACAGTTCTTCTGTAGCAGCATTCTCTCCAGAGAATCACTGTTGTTTTTTCCCTTTGCAGTCTGAAACCAAGTCAATGACACTAGTTAAAATTCCTTTGGTGTTGATACATTTAGCCACTAAAGATTAGGTTAACACATTTCTCTAGGAATACTCTTCAATATTTTCTCATTCTGAACTTCTTATATTAATACAGTGTTAAGAGCACAGGTAGTCTTTTATCCAAGATTCCTCAGTGCATGAATAGATTATTAGTATTAAGACATTCAAATACAAAGTTTGACTTGGTTGGACTGTCAAGATGCTTCTCCAGAAAAAAAACTGAATATTATGATATATATAACATATTGTTTCCTAACATGCTTTCTAAACATACTTAGTTTTGTTTGGTTCATCTTATAAGAAGGTTTAGGTCCTAATACTTTAAAATAAACAAACAACCAATCCACTAGAAGTATCCATCTGATTTCTAAGACAGAAATACTTAAACGCAATACACATATGAGTTCTCAAGGTTAAGCAACAGGAATAAGTTGCTTAAGCAACAGACAGTAAGCCCAAGATCTGCCCAGATATTCTCGGTGCGTCAGTCAGGCACTATGCCCTGTCACTACAAAAACAGCAGAGAGACTCTGACTGGATTGTTGACTTTAAGGAACCTTCATCACTACATACAATTCTTTCTATATGTGCTCTATAGGCTTGGGTAACAACCACCAAAAAACTCCCAAAAACCTAGATACTTCAGCTGCCATAATTATAGTCACATGATGCAAAACCCATTCCTATAAATTAAAAAAAAGAAAAAAGGCAAAAGTTGATGTAAATTAAAACAAAGAAATCTCTGACAATTTTCTTTCCACACCTGTATTTTTCCAAACCCATCTGTCTTGAAATATACCCTGAGAAACAGCAAGCCAGTGGAGAAACTACATAAAATCAAAGAAAAACTCCACAGTTTCTTGGTTTGTTTCTTGAAATGAAAGGACATCAAAAGGAAAAGGAATAGTGAAAGAGCAGCATTTGTGCTTCCTCAGCATGGTGCACATTCTGATACTCAGGTAAAAAAACCAACAGCATCTATTACAGCCAGTGAAGAGACAGGAGACATGAAATGCACATCAGCAATAAGGTAATAGCTTCACAGAAACATACCATATTTTTCTGATTTCTAAGGCATCATCTGGGTGATCAGCTGTCTCTCAGATTAGGCAGAAAGCAGAAGAATTTGCTTGCTTCATTTTCCAGCTATCGTCTCAGAATTACAGCAAATGCAACAGCCAAGAAACAAACAGCCAGCCCACAGCAGAGGGTTTTATCTTTGGGGTGCAATTCCTGCTGACAGGTGTGACTTCACTGAGATAATCAAGAAACAACAAATGCTTTTTGTATTAGTAGTTAACTTCCCTCACTCTGTAAGTCCCTTTACAAGCGGCCACTATCAGGTTATCAATTTCCTTCATTATCAATAGTTGACAATTAGAGTTAGGAGATCTTGGTCGGTTAGAAGCAAGTTAACACACATAGACAAGAACCTTTAGCACAGAAAGGTGACAGCATAAAAACAACATCTGGTAGCTTGTAGTTGACCACAGTCAAAACAATAAAATTTCCTACCAGAAACAATTTCACTTGAAAATATCGTCTATGTTCTATTACAACCCATCATATCCTTGTCTTTGTAGTTAACATCTGTGATTAGAACTATTTGGATTTCAATGAGTTAATCCTAGTAGCAAGTTAGAAAGGGTCTTGTTTGAGCATATTAAAGAGGGCTATCCAATTTCCAAAATCTGACGAGCAATATTGCACACTTCTGGTTCTTTGAGTTCATGGTCAGGATTAAACAACAGGGAAACAGTGTGAAAGACAATCTATTTTTACAGTACATTCTGGTTTTATCTTTTCTTTTTTCCTCTTGAGAAACAATTGTAAAGTCAAAGACTGCTATCTCAGAAAGTTAGCTTTTCTCCAGTTTATTCATTTTCTTGCCAAGTACCATTTTCTGTGCTCTCACAAAGTACAAAAACTTGATCTGCAGAGATACACTAGCTCTGTGTCAGTGGAAGGGTACACATTTCATAAGAGAATTGTGTAGATCCTGGATACAGAGATCTTAGAAAAATAGATAAATCAGAGGTAAAAGCAAGAGGAATTCCAAATCCTTGAGCAGAGTAGACTCTCTCTTCACTGAATCTACCTGTGTCTCCAAAACTATGTTTGTCCATTTGACTTCTCTATGTCCTGCAAGGTCCAATTAGATAATTTCCTCCGAAGTGAAGAATGTTTACAGCGCTCTTTATAAAACTATATAAACATCCATACAGTCTTTGCATGGTACAGCATATAAATCTACATAGTAACATCCCAGAAACACACATTTTGCTTAATGCTGCCAGTTTGATGTGACCTCCTAATATTTACATTTGTCTTTACTAAACTGTTGTTTGTATCTATAGGCTTACTTTTCTCTGGCTCCTTTTACCAGTGAGTTTGTCATTACAACATGAAGCCAAGCTAAAAATAAAAATACCTCAGTCTTCTTAATCTTTTTCCAGCTTTCATTCAAATAGAGCTCTGCTTGGCTTCAATCTTTCAGTAACTGGCAATGCTGCAGATAAGCAGATCCTCACCAGGGAACATCACTGAAATAAAAAGGTTGGTATTCCTTCAACATATTCCCCTTTAGCAGAGTAAACCAAGACTTAGTTTTGTATATGTAGTTTACAGAACATTCACTGATCCCATGCACTGTTACCATTAAACAGCTGTTTTCGTATTTTAAAATTGTAAAGCAAATATTGTGCTTTGGAGCCTAATAGATATTTTCAACTGAAAAAAAATCAGCCAAAATTGATCGCCTACTGAGAACAAACAAATCTAAAAATTCAATCTGCAGAGTATTTCAGGGGTGGTTCCTGAAATATGAAATTTAGGTGGATGAACATTAGCAGACAAAACAAATGTTATTTGAGTGCAATTATTAAATGTTTACAAAATCAAAAGGCATTGTACTTGAAATTCACCGTGAAAAATGCAAAAAGAGTCAAGATCTGTGGAGCATTTGTAAATCTTAAGTATACAATTTTAGAATGCATATCTTTGGCTAGATAAATCTGTTGGAATGAAGACTCTCCCTATGTATTCTAAAGAATACAGACTACTATATAATTTCTCAAAAGAACACATAGAGTTATAAGGGTAATTACTATGGAGTTTTCAAAAAAGATCTTTTGTTGTCCAGTACTAAAACGTAAAACTGATAACGACTGGTTACAGTTTCACCTACTAAAAAGTAAAGCTAGTATATTATGTTTGACATTCTTTAATACCTATTCTTAGGATTCAGAACCATTACTAAAACAGATGTATAAGTATATAATTAAGTCCTCAAAAGGTGTATATGTACTTACAGTAATAAATAACTAGTTAGCATTCAGTCTGTAGATTTAGACCTGGGAGAAAGTCAGTTTACAACTTATTTGGTTACAAATATTCCCAAGAGGTTTGCAGTAGATATGTGATTCTTTTTTTGAAACCAATAAATTCAAATTAAGGACAACACTTGGAGAAACTGGAGTCTGATCAATGCTTCAGATGTATCTTATCATCTTCTTTGAGCTATGGATATGTCCAGCATTAGGACCAGATTTGTATTTCCTTTAGTATGGTTTAGTCACAGATAGAAATATGAACCAAGCCATTTCCTGAGGCTTTTAATCTCTTTTTTCTCTATTTCTCAGTCACACTTGTGTCAAACACTTGCACAGGCCTGCAATTTTTCTATCTTTTAACCTTTCTTAGGAAGATCATCATGGCTAGATCACCAAACAATCCATTAACTAGTCTAGCTAAATATTCAACTCCAAAAAAGTTTGTATATTATGCTGTGGTTCAAATACCTTTGCTTCCCAGCAGACATTACTGTTGTAATGTGGAAAATTTATTAATTGTGAAAACTATAGTGAAAAGTACTCTGGGCTATTTAAAAGTTCTGTTAAATCTGCCACACTTGTAAAAGGAGAATGAAGGGAATAGTTTTGAGCAGAAGGTGGGTTTTTGGTTTGTTGGTTTAGGTTTTTTTTGTACTTCAATTCTGCAGCCGCAGCCTCACAGGCTTGAACAATTAGTTTGCCCAAAACCATTCCATGACATCCAAGGCAACATATGCTGCAGAAGACCTTTTGCCTTTTATCAAGGATGTGACACATTCAAAAGTTCAATAATTTGTTGGGCATTTGACAGAAACCAGAAACTGCTGAAACAACTAAGCTATCAATAACAGGCACAGCAAGATTAAAGAATTTCTGACGCCAAAGAACTTGTGTTTCTCTGGGGTCTGATTTAGGCTATAGTTAAACCATGGTTGTCACAGCTGGGCAGCAAAATTGCAAGACCATCATTAACTACAGCCTTCTGCATGCCTTGCAAAGAGAAGAAAAGTTCAGTTTGTATCAAATACTGTGGAGTAAAGTCGGTGTTGTACAGGCTTAGTCATAGCGAAGAAATTTCCTATTTCAGGCCAACTCTCCTAACAGCAGAACTACACAGACCCCAGAGAAACAATATAAAACATCAGGAAGAGTGTCACAGTAAGAGGACACATAGCACCAGGATAGTTGCAACAACCAAGAGGAACTACTATATTCTGTCCCCTAAGGCAGTAAAAAATACAGTGATAATTTGCACAAGAGAAAGCTAATGTATTTCTTGTTCATAATTTGAAGCACTTAACATGGGTAAATCGATCCAAACCTTTTCCCAGGAGTGTTCTTTTGCTGGTAATAGCTAGTAATAAAATGTGCATAGCTACATTTTAGTCCAATCAGAATTAATAATTCCAGACAAACAGGGGAACAATTCTTTTCATAATACTACTGCAGATAGTGAAAACATGTCTCCCTCTCTTCCCTCTGTACTTTTCACCAGTACTGCATCTATGTTTTCTATGCAAATATCTCATAACCTTTTGCAACTTTCAGCTGTCAAGTCCATTAATTAGCCGGTTAATAAACGTTTCACTTTGGACATGTCTCCCATATTCCTAAGAAGTATGTCTAAAATACATTATTTGTCTTGAAGCCAGAAGTAGAGCACAAGAAAGAATACTAAATTAAACATGGCAAAAATCTGGACAAGGACAAGCTCCTTGTCATATGACTCAATGTCATAGTGGAACCTGGAGGAAGATAAGGGATTTTTTCCTCCTTAAAGAAATTCTCATTTAATCAGTTCTGGTTTATTTCTTACTTTTACAAATATCATGTGTACAGTCCCTTCATCTAATTCATGCTGCACCTAATCCCTAAGACTCACTTCCAATCCCTCAATGCTCCTCTCCTTTATCTTTCTTCTCAACTATTTCTTGTAGGTGTGCCTGTGCATGATTACATCACAGACAAAACAGAATTGATGAAACAGAAGAAAACTGTTCAGTTTCTTATGGTCTGGTATAATGTTTCTTACACACGTTTCTTAGATGCTTACATTGGTCCTTAGTTAAAAATTTTGCACAAAAAAATTATAATAGCACTGCTGTAAATAGTAACATGAAAATAATTTTTTGTTTTACTTTTATTAAAAAAGTAGATTTTCCCAATTATTCAATTTAAGCTACCTTATGCAATTGCTGAGGACGACATAGCAATTGCTGAGGCCTGCAATGATTCTTAATTCTGACCTCTTTATTCGATATCACTGTGCAATTCTTAATTCATAAAGGGCTTCGAGCTCCTTGCTGCAAATAAAGGCTACCTTGTTTCTATATACTGTAGTCATCTGTTTTGCCTTTTGGTAAAGTTAAGGATGCTTCCTGAATAATAAGCTGTAGCTTCTCAAAGACATTTGCATTGACACTAAAAGAGGTAACTGAGTGTTAGGGATTCATGCAAAAAAGGAAATGCAATTATATGCCAAATATATCTAGGTTTTGTTAATACATTAAAACTATGTGTGGCAAAGGTTATCACATTAATCTGTAAATAAGGAACAAATTTACTCATGTGGAAAATAAGATGTGCTTACTCCATTAAGGCTATTTCTAAACCACACTTTTGTATGTGAATGATTTTTGTGTAGCCTCTTTTAAAAGAAATGTGACAGTTTTCATAAAATTGGAACCGTTCCACATTAATTAACGAGATATGGTCTAGAAAATGTTACAGTCCTTGCTTAAGTAAAGAGATTTTTAATTTAAAATACTATTTTCATCTTTTTTCCTAGTATATTTGTCAAATTATTTAGGATTGAGATTTTTTTTTAAATTGGGCAATGGCCATGTTCCACTTCTTGCACTTAACAGCAGAAGCACTTTCCTACAGGATTCCTTTATATCAAAGAAAACAAAACCAATGTCAGCATTTCTATGAAGAAAAAAAAAATTAAAGAAATGGTTGTTGTAGAAAATATGTGAGAAATTAGACTAGAACTATGCATTAGTTTAAAAATACAATACCTAAGCCATAATAATAAAAAGCTTCTTGTCTTTTACCCAGAAAGTTCTGATACCTTTTGGTACTGCTTCTGAATGTATCATACATGTCTGAAAGGAGCAGTACTAGAAGAGATTGCATATTCACTAGCATTGCAGAGGAGGAAAAAGCCTGAGTTACTGCTGAACTCCAAAATATTACTTTGATTTTCATTCTTTAAATAATAAGTTCAGAAGTGCTGAGAACAAAACCACCATCCTAGATGGTTTTGTCTGGGATAAAGTTAATATTCTTCATACTAGCTGGTACTGTGTTCTGGATTTAGGATGAGAATCATGTCGAAAATACATTGATGTTTTAGTTACAGCTAAGCCAAAGACATTTCTGCTCCTCAGCCAACCCCACTCCACTGGTGAGGATGCTGGGTGTGCACAAGAAGTTGGAAGGGACACAGCTGTGACAGGTGACCCTCACTGACCTGAGGAAAATTCCAAACCCTGTATTATTGTGCTGAACAATAAAACTGAGAGGAGTTGGCCAAGGGATGTTAGCCTGTTGCTTGAGGACAGGCTAGAAATTGGTCAGCAGATACTAAGCAATTGCATTGTGCATCATTTGCTTTGAATACTCTTTTATCATTATTATTATTATTATTATTTTCTCTTTCTTTTCTGTCCTTTTAAACTGCCTTTATCTCAGCCCACAAATTTTTACCTTTTTTCCAAGTCTTTCACTCATCCCACCAGGGAGTGAGCGAGTGAATGGCTGTGTGGTGTTCAGTTGCCTGCCAGGTTAAAGCACAAGAGTATCTTAGCTGAAAAATGTACCCTCGCAGGAGCATTTAACATCTTTTATCTGATTTACTATTCCTTATGGAAGAACTTGAACAATTTTTTTTTTAAGTTTTGCAGGGCCTCATTGCTGTTAGTATTGATAAAAGTTTCCCTTGAAAACTCTCCTCGAAAATCTTCTATCCCATTACTCTGAAAGAGGTCTACTTATCACAGAGGACTCTTTCATATTAAGCAGAACCCAATGAGTCATCAAGCTGATCACTCTCTAAGAAGCTCTCTCTTGTAGGTTTCCTTCAGCATCTAAATTGTAGATGCCCTTAACTAACCAGCTAACATCACGTTATGAACTATATATATAATAAATATCTTAATATATCGATGTCTTCCTGACCAGAGGTCAATCAGAACCTAAGCTGGGTACAGTCAGTGCTGCTCTTAGCATAGTTTCTGTGTCTCCATAAGTTTCTTTTAGAATTCTGACATAATTCTGTCCATATAGATTTAATCCTTTGGAACAAAGAGGCACTGATTTCTGAATGACTCTATGTTAAAGCATATTTACAAAGGAAAATTTATAAGAAAAGCTTGACATATTCAGAGTTTTACCCACTCTTTAAATATCAAAGATATTTTGTTTAACATATAAATCTGAAAGGATTCAACCTGTTATTGTTAGTTTTTATATTTCAGAAATTATTTGTGATACAGCAGGCAGTATTGCTGTTCTAGTGATTCCCTACAAGACATTTTAGAGGAATATTTTATTCATCTGAAAGCTTTGATAATATTTCTCCTTTGTAACTGAATGAATGGACAAATCCACACGAGCAAACATATATTTAAAATTTAATTGCACAACTATTCACAGCAGAAGTTAGCTTTGAAAACTGATTCCTAACCTTAACTCAGAGAGAATTTTAATTACTAGGAATAAATAGTGTGTTTCACCTCTTAAAACACTTTTACCAACGGAAACTCCTCATAACTCACTACTCACAGCAGATATTTCATGAACAAATTTAACTTTGAAGGTAAGTGACTGTGGAGCATATTTCAGCACTTAAATGTCAGCATCATCAGAAAATTCTTCTTGTGATGCTGAGTTTGGTTCAGTGGGTTAGAACAGGGTGCTGAAAACACCTAGGTTGTTGGTTCAAACCCTGGACAGGCCCTTCACTTAAGAGTTAGACTGTCGATTGCATTACCTCCATTATCCTTCCAACTCAGAAAATCCTGTGATCTGGAAATACTGCCTTTCCAAACAAAGAAATGTTGGTCCTTAAAAAATTCAAAACTTTCATTCTAGAATAAAGTCATGTGGAAGTCACAAAAATTCTTCCCATGTTTTTATATACATATTGCCTATCAGTTCAGATCTTCTGCCATGGGTCTCAAAGCATATGACTTTATGCCTGCCAGAGTTCCTCAGGTTATGTTAACTATCTCTTATGATGAAGAGAATGTCCTAAAGCAAATTTTCACAGAAGAGCCCCGTTACTTCCATGTCTTTCATCTGTACCTCTGTTTTTTGCTTAGGATTGAAGTTACCACACTAAATACACTAACATTTTACGACCACTGCATTATGACCGAACTGAAATTCTTTACCTTCCCCACTCCATTTGGCCCAACTAAATTGCTGGGAACTTGGGTCTGGATTAATTCAACCTCCAGCCCAGGCTCCTGTGAATGCTCTACAGTCTGTCCTAAGGCAGTTCTTGACCTGTTTCTATGAATGTTGATGAATGATTCAACATCAGATTTTATTGTATGCTGAAATCAGCACAAACTCACTTGTCCCTTCTGAAACAAACATTACATATTCATCTCAGGCAGAAGTTTGGACACAATATGTTTATTGTGTAGGTTGATACAGAGCAGAAAGCATCAGAGAAGATACTTTACACTGAAAGACATACTCTCTGCTCAATACTGCAGAGAGAAAAAATTGCATTACCTCTTGAGAAAAACTGCAAGGGTTCAGTGGTTGGTCAGTGAGGTGACATCTGCCATTGTAAGAGCTGAACAGCTGAGTGCACGGCAGCATCACACTGGTGGGGAAAGGAAACTGAGGCTTGGGAAGCTGGCAGGGAAAAAGGTGGAGCAGACTGTCAGAGTCCAGACAGGAGCTCAGGGGCTCTATTTTGAAGATGGTTCTGGTGACATTTTGAGCTCAGTGAATCAGTATCTACAGATGAAACATTCACCGGAACATTTCAAGCCAGCTGTAGTAATGGGATTTTCGTGGAGTCATTAATCACCATTATCACACAGCCCTGCACCAGTGCTGTGGACTAAACCAAGGCTGTGATAGTGCCCCGAGGAAAAACAGCACTTATCTCCACAAGTTTACAGTTAGAGTAGATAATTCTGATTATGGATATAGGAAACAGACACGGAATGCAAGAGTAGATTAAGTTCCACAGGCATTGCCAGAGATTTTGTCAGGAAAGGTATAGACTAGCATAAGGCAAGAGCAATGAAAGCTCTGGAAATCAAGATGGGGAGACAGAGATGAGTAGTGAGGGAGGGATGCACAACACAGTACTGAAAAATCCATCAAAACTCCAAACCTGAGTGACCCTGCAGGGATTCAATTTCAACAAAGCAAAGTGGATGGGGGAAAAGCTTTCTCCTCTCTAAACTTCCACTTTTTAAAGCAATGTTCTGCAATAGAAAACAATTAGGTTCTTAGATAAAATTTTAATATTTCTACTGGTTGTCATGAATTCTGTTATTTCCCTAATTATATTTTATATCTTAAAGCTATAGAAATAAACCACTTTTACACCATATCAATGTACATTTTACCTGGATTTATTGCAAGCATATAATGATATCTAGGAGAAAAGGATACAATTTTCTCACGAATGCCTATCAAACGTATGCAGATACTTATCTGATAGATCTGGTAAGGACTAATTATTTGAGGGGAGGCTGTTTGATTAAAAGGATCAAATATTCTTCCAAAGACATGACAATGGAAAAGAGCAAAAAGTTGTAAACTAAATAATTCTGTCTCTAAGTTATTAGAAAAAGCTAAGTAACCAATTTAATTGTGTAAGAAAATTTTGAGTTGGATACTGCATTAAACTGCCAGCCACTAACTTAGAGAGGTGTTGAATCAGACCCTGGTTTGGCACAGACAGATTACATAAAGAAGAAGATAAGCTCTGCATCATTACTGTGCTTGATTAGCTATTGTTGTTCACCCATTTTAAGATCTTTCTCTTGTCTTTCATGCTGAGGTCAGAGTTCCTAAGCCTGAGGTACGGGTAATGGAGAACAGAACTTTTCAGAAAACAGGAAGAAATTATGCATAGAATTATCTTAATCATGCTCTCCTGAACAAAGAAAGAGAAACTGATTAAATTAAAAACAACTTCTAATATAGATCTGTATATATTCTATATTTTCAGAAATAAAAAATGCAACTTGGAACATATCTTGAGGAAGTTTCAAGGAATAAATCTGTGTCCACTGAGATCACCTATGATTTTTGCACTCCAGTATGCAACTAAACTGTATGCAGTAAGAGCTGCAAATGAAAACGTAGTCCCTCAATCCTTGCCTATATTCTCCCCAGAAGGGAAAACCTGCCTTCCACCCTCAATTCCAACTCTAGCAATACTACAAGCCTTGGGTTTGTATTTTTTTGCCAATTTCAGATTATCAATACAGACAGATACATGTGAACAAGGAATGAAGACTTTTCTCATTAACTTTCCACTTGGATTTTAAAAAATTGCAAAGAGATTAAACCCTCTCAGTTCTCAGCAGTAGCTGGTCTTCAAGACTGGGGATCACAAATAACAGCTACCACGAAGGAAATACTGTAATGTCATAGATCAGGACTTTAAAAGTGAGAAAACAACTTTTGCGTAGGTTTCAACAGGAAGGTTTAGGGCAGAGTTCAGAATATGTAGCATACTGTAGCTGGCTTAATAGTAATATTTAAATTGTTAAATGCAACGTCTTACAAGGAAGAAATCTATCAGACTGCAATACTTTCAGAGATCAAAAAAAGCAAGCACACAAAAACTAAATCTATATTAGTGACAGAGGCTCTAAAAAACAAAGGGGAATGAGTACATCTTAAAAAAATGTGTATTAAGAAATTTGCTCTGTCATCAAGTCATTCTATAATAATCTCTGTGAGGTACTTGCACCTTCTTTTCGTACATCTTCTATTGTCAGCCATTGCACATTGGAATGACATATCACTGGGCTTGCTTCTCAGGTCAGCTCTTATCTGATCAGCACAAAGTATAGATATTGAATAAAATAAAACACAACTAAAAGCTAAGAAAGAATCTTATCACTCCATTCATCTACTCCTCAGGCAGAAGGGAATGTCTGGGCAGAATTAAAAATTAGAATATTTCAGCTGTAACACTGCGTCACATGAAAATACGTCATAGATCCTCACAGGCTTAAAAAAAAAAAGAACTTTTTAATGGCAGAGAAAATCAGGACATCCTGCTGAGATTTTAAACTAGTGTTTATGTACTTGCATCCTTGAATTAATTTACAGTGATTATTTCTAAAAATAGATGAGTTTTTTGCTTTTATTTAGTTTTTCCACAGGCAACAAAAAGTTAATTGACTACTAATGACTAATCTGGGTACGATGCCAAGATATTTTGATATTAACCTGAAGATATCTTTAAATTCAGTTACCCTTCTCATATGAATAAATATTAGTCTGAATTATCAATTAATTCATTCATATTATTTCACAAATATATATGTATATTTATATGTTATAACTGAAATGGTTTTTAAGACCAATTTTTAAATCAAGGTATATTCTAATACCTCACTTGAAGTTTTCAAAAGTAGTCTAGGTGCAGAGAATCAAGCTTTAAGATCTTCATTCTTTTATATAAAGTAGGGGGAAAAAATACCTTCCTGAGCCTCTGCCTTAAATATAAAATTTTCTATTTAGAAAACCATCATGAAAGTGGAGTTTGCAACACCCCTGTCACCTGGACCCCTATTTGGATTGCTACAGGTCCCCAGGAGTGCCTAGTACCTCCACTTCCAGCTTCTCCCTCTCCAGCCACCCCCCAGACAGGACAGTCACCCTCCCAGAAGAAAGAAGGAGCAGGCATAAAACATTAAATAAAGAGACACCTTCAAATTTGTGATTGTTGTTCCTGGGTGATAACTAGTTCACCAGAGTGACATGCATTCATTAACAGCAGCATCATAAATTTATGAAATGAAGCACTCCAAGAATACTAAAATACCATGAGGCTTATTAACACCCATAATCACTATACCACAAGGGAGTCAGGATAAAGCTTAGCTTGTCTCAGATGTACAGTAATTGTTTTTCTGGTCACAAAACAGATTAGAGGAGAGAGACCTGCACTGCACACAGGTGAGGTGAGGAGAGAAGAATACTGAGGACCAGTCTCAGAAACCAGGTAATGATTCGAATCCTGCAAAAATGGGTGGCCACATTCTTCCTTGAACAAACCCTTCCATATGAAAGATATCCCCTGCTTTCTCCCCAGTTGATGCCACAGCCGCACTGAGCTGCTGCTTGCTCCTCCCACATACCACCCAGCTCCATCTCTCATGGAATTTTCAAGAGCCTCGACCTGGTGTCCTCTCATGATAAATTCTTTCCATTAGCCCTCTAAAAATAGATAGGGGGGTAAAAAAGAATGGATGAACACATGGAACTCTTTCCTTGGACTACCTGGTAGTAATAATTATTTCTTTTGGACAGAGAAATTAATGTGAAAGGACAGGAATTTCAAGATCACTGTTTTGGCAAAACTTCTCAATCAAGACTAAGGGAAGAGAATGTTAAAATTAGGACTTTTGACTTAGGCATTTTTGAGTAGCAGTAATAATAATAATACACAACAATAATAACAATATTTTTTTACAGAGAGGTATTTGTTTTGTGGGCAGCTCTTGAATAGTGAAATACCATAGACTGAATCAAGCTTTATCTCTGAGGACATATTTTCCATCTAATTAATGCTGTCCCATATTGTTTGGAGATGCTGAATAGACTTTTTTCCTTAGTAAAAACTCTTCTTGTTCAACAAGAAAAACTAATATGTCTCCTTCCCCCACCTTCCAATAGTATCAAAAATGGAATTATTTACACAGTCCTGCCTATGACAATAACATATAACACCTGTCAATATGCACCATTTGTTACAAGACCTACCACTAGGTACCATTTCTACACCTTAAAATCCTTTTGAAAATTTTAATGGAAATTCTTACTGAAAGATTTCTTGACTTAATAAAAAAAAAAAGTCTCCTCAGCTGCCAAGAAAAGGAAACAAAATTAATAATCTACAATATGAGCAAATCTCCTGACAGCTTTGACTCAAGATGACATCCTTTAAATGACCCCTTTCCTGGCAGAATCAGAAATTTTGTATTTTTTTTCTTCGGCAATAGAACAAAGTATATGAAGTGTCATGTCCCCCAGTGTATTCTTGGAGGACTTTAAAATATCTATCACTAAGCATAAACATGCAAAGTGATCATTTTACAAGTTCTCAGAATAGTATTATTCTTTGCACACATCCCTCTTCCAGAAAAGTTAGGATTTTACTAAAGCACAAAATCACGCACCTCATAATTAGGTAATACGGCAGTAACATCCAGCAATTACTGCCCTCTTATCTGAACAGTTGTTCATTTCATATCATATAGAATATATATATATATAAATTAAGGGAGATTGTGAAATCAGTGTCCCTATGGATTCAATTAATCCTTCTTGATAAAGGTATTCACGTTCACTTTTTTTACTAGTATAATTTGCAAGCTCATTCAACAGATCTCAAAATAGTTGCAAGATAATTATCAAGTTGATGCAACATTTTTTATTAATTCCATCTGCAGCAAAATCAACATATTTACACATTTTCAGTTACAGGGTATATGTGGAGCTGTGGGTATTTTGCTTAGTAAGCTCAGTTTCACAGAATGAAAAAAAATACAACAGAGAGTTCTGCACTTGCAACTAATACTAGGTAATGAGCTGGATACTTTTCTATCCACTGGAAAATCTTTTCACTATGAATTCCTTTATATTGGTTTGAAGAATATCATGATAGCTACTTGCACTGTTTAAGTAGGTATGATCATAAATATTTCTCTCAATCTATAAAAAACAAACAGTTAAAAGTTCCATGAAAGTTTTTTTTAATTCTTGTTTTTCATCATTCCAATTAGCATGAAACATGAAAATGCAAGAAGATAACAACAGCTCTGGTACTGTAGGAAACTTCATAAGTTGTTTAGTTGTTATGATTTGGATTGATTTACTCAGTAAGTGTTTGTCTACAAAATATGTATAGATCTTACCTTGCTTAGAAATCAGTTAGAATTGGAGCAATTAGGTGGATTGTTTAGATTTGTCTTCAAGTTGAATGAAGATTAGTCATTCAGCTGATTACAATAATAGCAATCATTTGGAAACCAATTAAAGACATCAAACACCTACATTTCTATATCGTCTAAGACTTGAGAAATCTGACAAAAGAAATGCGTTCCAAAAATGTAATTAAGAACTACTTCTTTGCAAATGCAAAAAGGACAATATTGAACAAAGGGATATGAACTAGGGAGAAAACAATAATTTAAAAGACTCAGTGAATATAAAATTTAATCTCTTCACAGAGACATCTAAGATTATAGTTGAAAGTGACATAAGAAAGAGACTTAAGTGGAAATTAAAAGATGACAGGTAATAAAACCTATTGCATTTTCTTCAAAACTCTCTAATACATACTCCAAAATAAATCATCCAAGAATTTTGACAAAGGTGTAAAGCAAATAGCAGCTTTTGGTTTAACTTTAACAGAAAAATAATAATTGATTGATTACATTTGCTTACAATAAGAGTAGAGATATTGGCTGGTGGCAGAAACTCAGTGGCTGTTATTAAATAGGAAATCAAACTAAGTATAATATGTATAGTGGCCAGATCCTCTTCTTGATTATGTATTCAATCAGAGAAATCAAGAGACTAGTTTTCATTAAGGAAAATTCTAAAGCTGAGAACATAAACAACATTGATGTGACAGAGATTGAAGCTAAGGAGTTTGCAGAGAATCTGAATTTATGCCTCCTGTGCCATGTGGTCTCTGTGTAGATTTCTTTGTTGCCAAAATATGTAGCTCTCTGAGATATGAGGTAAAATAAAATATTAGAAGCCTAAACCAAAACAAAAGTGAGAAGCTCATTCCTCAGTATAATAGTATAAGATAAGTAATGGTGGCAAAAAGGAAACATGATTGCGAAATGGCAATTGAAAGGAAAAAATATTTATTAATAAAAAGAAAGTAAGTAGGGAAGACAATACATATTTTAAGAGAAATAAGGAATCATTTGATATTTTGAACTGGAATTAGATATCAAGCTTGTGTGCACATTCAGGAGTTGTACCTCTGTTTTTTTAAGAATCTGAATTACATTTCCTTCACATATGAGTTGTTATTGAAAACTCCAAGTTCTAGACTGATTTGACTTTGCAAATACAGCAAATTATCTGTGAAATTAAACAACACTGATATTCTCAAATGCGTTTTATATCTACCAATGACTGACTACACCTCATAAGAGATTATAGGGTGTTTTGTGGTAGAAATTAGGAGGCAACATTTCATTGAAGGGACAAGAAGAAGGAGTTTTGGATAGTATGATATATTTTAGGGAATAAATGAAAAGCTACTGAAAGGATGAAGAGAGAGGATTTAAGTTTCTGTCAGCTCTCATTACTGGTTTTCCTACACTTGACAGTGAGAGGGGGAAAACATCGGGGCTGTCACTAATGCCTCCTCCCTCTCTTTGACTTATCTAACTTACTGACTCAGGCAATCAAGGACAGGCAACAAGGAAGAGAGTGGAAAAAATGTGAACTTTATTGAGTTCAAATACAGAAAGTCCTTCACCTGCGATAGATTAACCTGTGCCATACTACAGAATTAACTACTTCACTACCGTCCCTGAAAAAAACAAAAAAAAACCAAGAAAGACCAAAACGCCTCAAATCAACCAACCAAAATCAAACCAAAACAAAAAACCACAACTTGAACCTCAGTCAGCAGAGGAGATGGGGTGGGGAGATGTGTGTGCCATTCTGTTTGCTAAATTTCTTGTCACTCCAGAACAGAAACACACAGAGAGGGCAGGTTATCATCCCCCAAAACTGCAGTAAGAATTTGCATACTAGGATATATCCCCAGCTTACATTAGGACCCAAAAAGCAATTCCTAAATTCACACTTAGAATACATCTGACACAGTCAATAGGGCTGTAGGATTTTCTGGAGGTATTCAGGCACATGTTTTCTGCTAAGAGTGATGGAGTTTCTACCGATTATACTCGGAGAAAATTATTTCAAAAATCACCTTTCATAAAAAAAAGGCGAGAGGGCTTCTAAACATTGGAAAGTAAATACTGCCTGAGCAACTAATTAGCTTCTCTAATCTGCTCAAGCACTGCTGCTCTTGTGAGTGATAACAAGCTGCAGAACAAGGTATATGATTCTACTCTTCAAATATATTTACTGTCGGATTCCCATGTGAGGATCCTCAAAACCTTTTAAAGGTCAAAAAATAAGGTCAACACTCTTCACCTCTATCTAGAAAACTTCTGATCAAGAAGCTTTTATTAAGCTGATAAATGTCAAGAAAAAATAGCATTCTGTTGAGTAGCCTTGAGAAGTATTTATTAGCCTTCTCACAAGATGATATTCCCTTACTATACTCCATTCCAAATCTACTTATAGCTCTTTAATAAGTTTTGTGTCCTTAATGGGAATATCTTTTACATACCTCTTTGATCTTAAAGTAATTTCAGGTAAAATACATGAATGCAATTTTATGTTACTCCTGTTAGAAAAGGAAGACTGTAAAAATCTTAAACTCGAAGCATCCATCTTCTAAAAGGAATCAATCTAGTTAAAGAGTCTGCTCAAACTTTATATGAAAAAAATACCTACTGTTTCTTCAACCTCTGTCAAAATCATTGCCTATTTTGACAGAAATAAATTTTAATAGATATAAAAATGCATCATACTTCCTTAGAATGGAAAATGTATTTGAAACATCTACATTTAAGAGATTAATATTCAGTTTCATACTTGATTTTGAATAATTTAAACCTTATTTGCTTTTATGCTATATTTTCTATTAAAAAAAAAAAACCCAAACAAACTGTCTTGTAAGTCTGCCAAGCTGCAAGATGGATTAACAATTTGTATATGTCCCTTTTTTCTGCTTAGAACAGCAGCTTCCTTAGAAACATATTTTCCTTCTCTCAGTATAACTAGGCATTTTTTTTATACTCTGCACAGTTTGATAAGCAATTTTACTTTCCTTTGACTTTTTTGGCAGTACCTGATACAGTAGGCATTCCATAGAATATTGAGCACTACCAAAAATGTCCGGTTTTGACTGGACAAATAGTGCAGATGATAATTTTTCAAATGCCTAGCGAAAAATTAAGTATGGCAATGGCAGTTAATTCATTTTCATATATGAGCTAAACTTAGAGAGGTACTTGAGTTAAAAAATACACACATTTAACTGTTACCAGTTCCAGCATAATCCACTTCCTTATAAATGGCAAGAAAATGCAAGCGAGATGAACAGTAACCTTTCTGGCTGGGACCTGGATTTCTCCAGCGGAGGTGCACAGTGCACTCCTCCAGGGAGGGAAGGCAGCTTGAGCTGGGCCTCATCTTCCTTATGAGGGCTTGAGTACCCTGTTCCAACATCCTAGATGATGAAAAGCAGGTACATGACATTTTAAATATCACAGGTGCCCACTTTCCACATCAGAAGGGTATAGGTACTTGATATGTCCTATCTGAACTCGGAATAGCAACCAAGAACTGCCAGAGGGTTGACCCGTCCCAACTGTCAGGGAATTCTTCCAGAAGACAGAGACAGCAGCTAAACACATCATAGCACCAGACTGCTTATAGAAACAAGAATTTGCTAGAATGACTTGATAAGAAAAACAAACAAAAAAATCAATATTTCCCATGATAAATAATTTCATCTTGTCCGTACTAAAAACAGTCTGTAGAAACCCAAATACAATCAAGCAAATGTTTTCTCCTAGAAGTAAAAGTGTATTCATGAAAAAAAGAAAAACCTCTAATGACTAGAATGCTCATTAGAGACACTATCGACATCTAAACTGAGTACAGCTACAAGGCTTAAAATTTCATGGGAGGTTTTTTCTCCCCCGCCTGGATCAACAACAAAAGACATTTCTTATTCATTTGTATTTTACTGGTTTTAACCCTAAGCTCTAAGGAGTTGACAATCTATGGGGATCTTCACTCCCTCCTCCATGAAATAAGAAGCTATATTTTAAAAAGAAAAAAGGAGAAGTTATATGCCTTTTTTTTTTTAAGATCAGCACACTATTTTTATTTCCATATTTTAATGATCATGTCATTTGAATGTTTTTGTTTTGTTGGCTGGTTTTTTGGTTGGTTTTTTTTTTCAAATGGGGTAGTGGTATGGGGGGGTTGTATTACAGCTGCAGTGATTGCCATCAACACTTCATCAAGCACTTTCTAATAAGTAAGAATGAATACATTGCTTATTTTTCCATAGGAGAAAATGGTTATAGAGTATTTTCACTGATAGAGGACAACCAAAATTGCACCACTTCCTTTTAGCAAACACAAGAATTCAAAGCCTATTTTGTCATTTCTGCCATTTTCTGGTTATTCTTTTAAATTTAAAGCAAACGCAAAACAAAGTATGATGAAATGTGGATTGTGTTTAACACTCAACTTTGATTATTTTGAATACTTATGCACAAGGTTTGGACAATGAAAAAGCAGATAATCAAATGCAGTAGCATCAAAATTAGACATATGCTGTAGAGTTTTAAAGAGTTCCCCTCTTTAAAAGAATTTCTGGAGCTGTTATAAGATATTACTTTTCCAAGTACAGACATGCAGAAATTTCTGAAATATCACAGGGTTCACAACCATATGCCCAAGAGGGCACTCTGAGTCATTCCAGAAGAAACCATACACACCCACTGCTCCTTGTCATTCCCACTTCAGACACAGGCTGTCATTTCACAGTCATAAAACACAATTCTCCCCTGTTCCCTTCTACCCCCTTCCGCTAGCAGCAGGACTTTGAATTTTTCCTCTGTCACAGCGCTGCCATTCTACAATAGAATGGCATGCAATTCCATAATAGAATGGTTTTAGGCAGGAAAAAATGGAGCACAGAGCAGGACAATAATCGATTGCCCCATATTCCTTCAAGGAAACATTGCCTAAAACCAACTGGCAAAATTGTAGCCATGAGGCAACCCAGACTGGCAAGTATAGAACTCCTGTCACTAATTTGATTCATTTCATTTTACTTCTTGTCAAATGCAATACTCTTTTTTTTCTTGGTTAAAAAGATCAAAAATTAGAGTTTTGCAAGTCCTTAAATCCCACTATGTAGAAACTATAAGCAAGTCTTTAGGCTTCTGGAAAGATTTCTTGTACAACAGACTCTAGACTACTTTTCAAATAAAAATGTGTTTGATTATTTCTCGTCTATTCAGAAAATTAATGCATACCTTGAATTGTGAAGCTGTCCAGAGAATACAAATTAGTGGTGAATTACAGCATGAAGAAATTGATAAAAACTCATACTATTTGAAGTCCCTGCAAATATCTATTGAGTAGCTGCTAAAGACCCAAGAGACAAGCATACAATTAGATCAAGCAGAATATAACTTCTATCCACTAGTATGGCTCTATAAGTCCTATATACTAGCATGTCAGTCTGGCCTCAGATATGTCGAAGAAAAGTCCTCTGTTTACAGCCCATTTTTCCCTGCTCCCTCACAAGACTGCCCAGCACAGCAGCAAATCCTGATCCTTTGACTACTCCTTGGAGCAAAAGAATCCACCTGGGATCAGCTTCCTTCAGCAGCTGCATGCATTGATTAACATCAACATCAGAGTAACTTGCTCCAAGCCAACATCTACAAGTTTCTTAAAGATCTAGCTCACTTGATCTCTGGTCTCTGGTCAAATATGTTTAGACAACCACTGAGAATGTCTGACTGCTCCCAGGTGCTGCCTTTGTTAAGCACTGATTACTGAAGACTAAACTTGTCTCCAAGCTGAAGATGCAGAGCTACACCAGAAAACTGTCCTGACAAGAAGTTTCAAACTTGGCCTTTCTCAAAAAAGACATGTTATAGGAAGTCAAAATCTTTCAAGTCCGGACACAGAAAGGGAGAAGTTCAATGCATTTTTTGGCTTAAATATTTGTTGTCAGTGTTTGTGTACTTCCACGTCATTTACAAAAAGTGGTTCTTCATCACAGACACACTGCAGCTTCAGTGCCTCACTTATGAAAGTTCATTCCCAGTTCAAATATCTATAAACTCAACAAAACATACAGCAAACTAGTGAGTTTGTATACAGGCTGTAAAATGTTTCTGAACTTGTCTGAAGCCTTTTAATATTATATTACTCATGTCCGGACCCTGCAGTAGTCTCTGCTACAGATATGTTACATTTTTATGCATTATATTAATAAATACTCTGATTAGCACACAGTTGTTTCAGCATGTTTTTAGAAATTATTTTCTTATATGCAGATAAGCTATTTAACAAATAGTTTTAATGAAAGAATTTATTTTTATCAGAACTCCTGTCCGTATTCTCCCTAGAGAAATAATTATTGCCCTTTAGTGGTTAAGTGATTTTCCTCTTTTGCTGTTTCCCATATCTACACTGCCAGTTTATATGCAGTACTAGAGGAACAACTATTAAGGAGCCACAACAGGGAGTCTACTTGGACAGGATGAGTGCAGCCAAGCGTGCTTTTTGGTTTTGCCACTTTGAGAACAACACATCACATGTCCTGCTTCAATACCTGAAAAGAAAAAACTTAAGGGTTTTCATAGCACCAGATATTTTGCTGCATCTTGCTTTCTTCTGCAGCTGTGACAGCACATCTACATCAGTTCACCCTGGTTGCAAACAAATCCCTACTTTCACTTAGTGCCAAGAATAGTGGTGCTCAGCAACTGCGTACACTCCTAAGATTTCTCCAAAGCCCCTGCTATAATGTAGAAGCACACTGCCATTATTTTTCCATGTGTTATTTGGAGGGGAGCACAAAGCAGTCTTTTTCATGTTAAGATATACTCTGTTATCCACATCAGAACACTGATACTGGTAACAGACTGCAGACTTTTAACCTTAAGAGAAAGACCAGTGAATATCTGGCTAACACAGCTCACATAGAGATCCATGACTAGATCAGACAAGAACAGTGAAAAATGGGCAGGTCAGAGTTCTCTGTCTTCCAAGGCGCTGGCTAATATTAAGTACATCTCATGTGTGAAAGTGTACTATTCTATCTATGAAGCCATGAATCTCAAGAGGATGATTTATCAGTATTTTCAGGAAGTTGACATAGAAATATGATGTTCTGTATACTTTTTCAACTATAAAGCTAGTGGCTGTGCTCACACTAAAGGATTCAATTACACTCATGTGTTGCTTCCCTTACATCAAGTTTCATCAATATTTCCTCAAGTTGTTTACTGTTCTTACTTCCAGAATGACTTTTATTTTGCTCCTATGAACATGGTAACATAATTATACCCATCATCTGGTAATTTTGGGAGGGACAAGGCTTTCTGAGAAAAATATATTCTATTTTTTCTGTTGGAGAAGTATTTAAAAAAAAAGCAAGGTTAGGTAAGCAACAATCAAGATTAAAATAAATCTTCTTAGATATGCTGATTCAGATCCAAATATATCCACCTGCAAGATTTCTGGATAACAATGTATGTACATTAGAAGAAGTCGAATACTAAATCTGAGCAGTTAAGAGTAACATGCTGATTACTCATGCCCTGAATAACTTAGGTTATGGAGCTCTGGCTTGGATTAGCTACACATATCTATGAATTCAGTCATCAAAATATCATAGAATATGCTGAGTTGGAAGGGACCCATATGGATCATTGAGTCCAAATACTAGCTCTGAGCAGGACACCGCTAGAAATCATACCATGTGCCTGAAAGCATTGTCCAAATGCTTCTGGAACTGCCAGGTTTGGTGCTGTGACCACATCCCTGGGGAGCCTGTTCCAGTGCCCAAACACCCTGTGGATGAAGAATTTTTTCCTGGTATCTACCCTAAACCTTCCCTCACTCAGCTTAATGCTATTTTCATAAGTCCTGCCACTAGCCACAAGAGGGAAGAGATCAGTACCGGCCCCTCCTCCTCCCTTCACAGGAAAGTTGTAACCGCAATGAGGTCTCCCCTGAGTCTCCTCCAGTTTGAACAGACCAAGTGACCTCAGCTGCTCATCATACAGCTTCCACTCCAAACCCTTCACCATCTTTGTGGCCCTCCTTAGGACAGTCTCCGATACTTTAACGTCTTTCTGATACTGTGGTGCCCAAAAGTGCATGCAGTACTCGAGTTTGGGCTGCAGAGCAGAGCAGGACAATCCCCTCCCTTGCCTGGCTGGTGATGCTGTGCCTGATGCACTCCAGGACAGGTTTGGCCCTCCTGGCTGCCAGGGCACTGCTGGCTCACATTCACCTTGCCATTGACCAGGACCCCCAAGTCCCTTTCCTCAGCTCTTCTCTCCAGCATCTCATTCCCTGATCTATACACATAACCAGGGTTGCCCTGTCCCAGGTGCAGAATGCATCACCTGACCCTGTATGAAGATGCTGAGGAGAACTGGGCTGAATACAGAGTCTTGCAGAACCCCACCAGCAATCAGTAGGCAGCCTGATGTGGCACTGAGTGTCTATGTAGCAGTTTAGGGTGCCTCGAATGGCATGTTCCCCAATGTTGGAGAAGATGAAAAATTAACAGAAAAGTTTTACAGATATACAGAAGGTTCTACAGAAATGAAAACAAGTTTTGATATATAAAAGAGATTCTTAGAGAATGTTGCACAGGCTGCTGCTGAAACAGCTGAGAGAACAAAGGTTTTGCCACTCTAGTCAAGTTGGAAGGAGTTTTATGACAGTCCAAAGAGTAAGTGGTCTTCAAACAAAAGCATGTTTTTCTACCAAGTAAAAAGAGCATAGGCAAACAAAAATGGGTTTCCACCGCAGAAAAACAGAAAAACAAGTTTCAAAGTTTAACATGTAACTACCAACTCGTGATTGGTTAGTCACTAACATAGTGTGGTAATTTTAGCAGTTATGATAGGCTATAGGTAAATGTATAGGTTTTGTGTATGATGCTGATTGGTGGTTATGTAATAAGATGCACAGCAAAGAAAGAGATATAATGCTTTGTAACATGAATAGAATAGGGCTTCAGGACACACAGCTCGCCTTTGGCCAGCAGCCATAGGCATTACCTACGACCCCTGACTGCTGGAACGCTGACCATGCAATAAACAGCATTATATTAACAGCCGCCTGGAGTCCCATCTCTCCGTCAGGCTCTTACACCCCTGCTGCACAGGAATAAACTTCCACTGATATGGACATATGTAAACAGAATATGCTATTGAACCAACAAACTGCCCTGAAACAAATGCTACAGTGTACTTGCAGTTCTACTGGCTAGACATAAATACATCTGTAGGATTCTAGGCATAGTGGGAAAAAAAGCTACTGGCTCGTTTCAGTTCCTATTAGCAACAGCATTTCATAGAGGCTTCAATAAATACACTGAAACACTCCAATGTGTTGTTCTGAGCCACCAGACCACAGTCTCAGAAGTATGGAAAGAATCTGAAGTGGGTTACTAAAACATTTTTGGAGGACTTCACAGGAATACAATTTTGTTTATAGACTAGATGAAATGAGGCTCTTAGTGATCACCTCAAAGGTCATTCAGTGTGGAATTAGAAGTAAAACTGACTGATTTGTCTTAAATTCTGACCAGAGGAAAATATCCTGCTTCAGGGAGAGAGAAAAATATAAGTTTCAGAAGTTCCATCAGCTGCTTATCTCTTTGCAGTACCTAAGCATATTTCTTCAACATTCATCTCATTTAGTAACTATTTAATCACTGTTGAAAAATACTGATCAGAGTGGAAGAAAGCCTGTTTTATAATGAATGGTATTATTTTAAAATAGTCTTTAGTACTAGATAGTACATTATCTTATTCTTGGACTTATTTATCTTTAATATATTGAATCTTTGCAAGAGACACAGAGACAAGAAAAGTGTGCCTACTACATTCTAATAAAAAAATTTCATGAAGTACCATCACAATGACCAATGAGTACCAAACAACTCAGTCATCACGTGCTTTGATTACATTAAAAATGTCGTTATGTATTGACTTCATCAAGTACAAATTGGACAAGTCTTTCCTTTCATATCATGTTTATAAATTACATAATCTATTCACCTGTATGTGAGACATACAGGTGAATAGATTTGTCTCTGCTGTTGTGGAAGGCAAAATTCAAGTGAATTCAAATTTATTCACTAACTTGAATATAAACCACAAGGCAGTTACAGCCACTACATGTAGCTGAACAGAAACATCACATGGTGACCAAAGTGACAGTGAGAAGATGGGTCTACCCAGTATGACACATCTGACATACTTTTTGTCATATCGTGATATATAAATGTAGAGTAGGGTTGGTTTGTTTTAATTATAAAGTTATCGTGGTGGTATTTTACTTAAAAATCAACAGGTTTTCATATCCATTTCCCATCAATTTGATGATTTCAACATCTCCCAGCTGGGGGATATGATAAAAAGTCTTGATTACCAGAAATCTTGCTTCTGATTTTTGTTTCAAAATGCTTCATCAATGTGGCAGGAAGAGTGCTAAACAACAACTGTAAGGACTTTCTCGTCCTACAGAAAATCTATCAGTTAAACTTTTTGCTATGCCAAAGTGCTTTTGAAATGATAATTGCACAAATTATTTAGTTAACATGCTGTTCCACACACTGACATCATGTTCATGAGTATGCATGATTACATAGTTGTTTGCAGTACATGAACAGAGTTTTCAGATCCTTCCTATGGTTGCTTGGGGTAACATGAAGGTAGTAATCCAGCATAGTGAGCTCCAGTTCCTAAGTCACTTTCCAGATGATTTTGGACAAGATCGCAACAGGTTCAGAAAGCACATAAATAATGTTGTTAAATATACAATTTGCAAAATTATATATAATTTTTTAAAATTTTTATTCATACTGATTTCAGGACCTAAGAGGAAAACCAGACTGATAATTATTAACGTATGTGATCACAAGGCTCAAATAAATCTTTAACAAAATAAAAATTTCATTGAACATTCCTATTAAGTCACCTTGATAGTTCCTCCTAAAGTAACTTTTCCTCAGCTTCATTCAGAATGTAGGAAATTTCAGATGTACTCCTTATAGAGCTATTCATCTTTCAGTAGTTTGATCATTGGACATATTTTACCTCTTTTACTGAATATTCATTTGATTAATTGGCTGTTCTTTAGAATCTATTCATATATCTTTGCTATCTAGCTGACCTCTCCCATAACAGACATTTAATGTAATAAAAAATAATGATCAGAGACAAGGAAAGATAATGTCTTCAGTTCATTATGCCTGTCCTCCAGTGGATTTACAGACAGTCATGGACATGACTGTCACATACTGTGACGTTTATTAGCAAATTTGTAGGAAAAAAAAAATCTAAAGAATAGCCATTTATCATTCTAAAGCTCTTCCAAGAAAAGGCATCATGTCCAGTGAAGATCCTACTTGACAAGTTCACTTCTTCTTTCTCGTCATGTTCATATCCCACTGCACCCATTTTGTCTAGACTGTGGGAATCCTCGAAAAATCATATTTGTGCCTAAACTATCCCACGCTACCTCCATCCCTTGTTAATGTTCAAGGAATGTGGAACACACTGGGTTTTGCTCCACTATAATGATCAAATATCACAAAATCATGAGAAGACATTCAGTAAAGACTGCTCATGATAAAAATTCCACAGTATAGGGGAGACTGAATCCAAGTCCTCGATCTCAATAAACTAGCAAGTACCTTTTTCTTTTTTCTCCTCAGCCTTGAATGTTTGTTTTCTGTCCAACACACCCCAACATATTTAACAAAATGTAATCTAATGTGTCTTATATGCAAAGAATTCAAAGGGCTTCACATCAAACAGAAGTTTTACAAAGCTGAAAAAAATTAAGAGATGGGGAAACTGCTACTTTTCTAGATCTACTAGAGGAGGTAAAGCTCCCTCTGCACATCTTTTACTCGGAGTAGAAGATAATGTTTTTTACCAGAGAAGTCCAGTGCAAGTAAGGTCAGTGATGTTCCGAAAAAAACCTTTGTGTCTAGCTCCTGTTTTCAATTTCTATAGTTCGAGTGCCCAGAATGTACTTTCTTTCATCTTTTGACAAGCTTTCACTAGTCACATTTCACCCGAGCCTCTCAAACATCCTTCAGTTTCTTTGGTTTTTGGTTGGTTTTTTGTTTCTTTGGATGATTTTTTGTGGGGGTGATTTTTTTTTTTTAATGAGATATGATTGGATTTGCATTTCGAAGCTTTCTATTCAGTATTATATATGAAACATGTCAAAGCATTTATTTCCACTTACCACCAAATAGATATGAAAGTAAATACATGGACAATAAACGAGCTCCTTTTTAGTGGAACTACACTGCAGATGGAATGTAGAATTGATGAGTACACAGTATCAGCAATGAAAAATTCTATTTCATGTTTAGCACCACAAAACTGAGGGAGATCTTTTATCTAACTAGTGTTCTCACTGACATCCACAATATAATTGTATAGATATCTTCCTATTATGCTTTTTATTCACATTCCCCCTACCTTTCACTCTTCCTACTGTTCTGCTTTGCTTTGTTATTTGTTAATTTTAAATAATTAAGAGTAATACACAAATTATAATACATAAATTCACATTTTTTTCAGTTTCCCTTCCCATTCCAGCATTAGTTTTCACTTTAATACAACAGGAACTACACATCTAGTATTGCAATAGAAAACAGTCAGCTTAATCCTAGTAGGAGTCAGAATCAAACTTAAATGAAAAATCCCTACTATTTCAATTGCTTGATCACAGCATTTGTCTCTTTCCATTCCAATACCCACTAGATGACAACACGAAAAAAGAACTTATTTTGTACATCAATCTATACATCAACAGCTTTCAAGTAACAGCTGTTCCCTCTGCCCACTAGCTCCTAAAGACCACATCTTAAATAAACATGACTGATCTTCATATCCTATCAGTTTTCAGTTCATGCCTCTTATTCAGACAGTGTTTCAAAGAGCAACTCCTTCACCTTGACAGTTTCTTCATCCTAAGGTTTGGCTTGCTAGCTTTTCCTGCTACTGCTGATCTCTTTTCAACTCCTCTCACAGCAGGAGGTGTTTATTGATGAAGACAGTCAGTTTCCAATCAATCTTAAAACATCCATTCTTAAAGAAGTAGTTTACTTGCATGTGACAAGTGTACTAAGTGTATCTATCTGTAATTATTTTTTCCGCTACTGAGTTAAGAGCATACAAAAAGAAAGTCTGTATCAATTATACCAGCCAATTATACCACAACTGAGACACACCTTTTGAATTACAAGCAGGAAATAGGAGATATATCTCATCTCCTGTCCATAGGAGGTACAATTTTTAGGGTGCATTCCTCACAAAGGGTGCATTATTGAGAGGATGCTACTGGAGCAATCACAGAAGTATGCACAGAGACACCTGCTTAGAGCTGAAAGCCTAAAGAAAACCCATCCCATGCTAAACTATTGGATACAATGCACTTAGGAGGACCAAACACTGAAGAAGTCCATCTACCCAAGATAAAGAGGCCTACTGGAAATGCTGTGGGGTCTTTACTACTGATTGCAAGGAGGATTTAGACAAATATCTGACTTCCTTTAAGTATTCTGCAGTCTCTAAAACATTAATGAATGTGAAAGAAGATTTATGCATTATTGTTTGAAAGCTTTATTGGCTGTCTCTGTACAACTCTATTTAAATAGACAAAAAAAAAGGATGAAAAACAGTTTTAGTGAAAGCTAGTTATGAAAACATGTCACAGAAGAGTGGTTTCCCAATAGACTACAATGGATATCCACAAGTCAAACAAGTTCAAATGCTGTAGAGGATGCTTCATACTTGGAATATTCATGAGTTAATTCACATGAATCCATCATCTTGGTATTTACAAACAATCCTCGAAAATTAATCGGAAAAATTACTCAGGGGTTGGTCTGGGGTTTGTGGTGGTTTNCCTGGTCTACTAACTGTTCTTTTTGTCTTTTGGTTTGTTTTTTTTTGTTTTTTTTTTTTTTTTTTTTTAGAAAAGCATAAATTTGTCAACTCAAGAGAAAAGCCTTACACTAATATTTTATACCTAATATATTTCAAGCTTAGAACACTGAGTACATAACTTATACTTAATCTCATGGACAGACTTAAAGGTTGTTTACTGATTTTGAAAGCTTGAGTTTTTTGTTTGGTTCATTTTGCTGTGAGGTTTTGTGTTACAGCTTTAGGGGTCTGGATTTTTATGTTATAGATGGAATTCCTTCAGTTAGAACCAAATTGTAAAGCCTTTCTAATGAAAAATAGGAGGGTCATATTCAAAGCTTGTCCCAGAATATTTGCTGCCTCCCACCCCAAACTTTTTGTTATTTACTCAAATAAACCAGCAATACTTAGGGCACTAATTCACAGGTTCTCTACCTCCTACTCTCTTCTTCTTCACTCTTATGTTCTCAGACATCTACTAGCCCTATATAGCTGTGCAAACTTGGACAGCACAGATGATATAGCATCCTTGTGGGTAATATGTTTTTTAAATAAATCAAATTTAGCTTTTTTTGTACACACAATATCCATAGCACAGCACCATATAAAATCAGAGCTGGAGCAGAGAGAGAGAATGTGTGTTTGTGTGTGTATCAGCCGTGGTGGAAATCAGTGCAATGGAATTCAAACATTCATGCAGTTCAAAAGTCAGCAAAGATGTTGCCATTTCCATTGATAAGCAGATCTACACTTCCAGTTTTGCTCTGTTGAACACTTATTCCAGAAAGCAAGTGGTTCAACCTTTCTGTAACAGTAAGACTTTTCATTCATTCTGAACCTGGGAGACACAAATAATCTGTGCATAAAGCTTACATGAGAAAGGAGAACTCTCATATAATATCCATAGGATGGATATTATTCAGTAGCGATTTTTCTTTGTGTAGCTCCGTGTTGAGTCTCAAGGCAGCAGGTATGTAACAGTTGCTATTTACATTCCACTGGGAGATTGCAGAAACTGCATTTGTTATTTATAATACTTATGAAATTAAAGCAACAAGTTCAGACTGTATATACAAATGTCTGCAGTAAATTGATTCTCTAGCACTTCCATTTTAAAAAGTGTCACCTGCTATCCTTCCTTTGTGTACATTAGCTCTCTTTCAATTATAAGGACCAAAAACATTTTTACCTCTCAATTTGCACAAGACTTACGAACACTGAGATAGAGTTCAATGTGCCCATCAATTAAATTAGAGCACTCTACTTGATGTGTACAATTCGCAGTCTAAAAGAATCACAGATGAAGTACTGCAACAGCTACTAATGAAAACGATCATTCCTTCCATTATTTGCTGTAAGTAATTCAGCTAGTTTAATATTTTTCAAGCCTTCAAAATAATCAGGTTTTGAGATTACTGTAAGACAATTTTGAGCAATAAATTAGGCAAAAATTCAAATAAATATATAGCAAGTATACTAATATTAATAACATAACACCACTTTATGCATAAAACAAAAGTTCTTGGTGCTTATAATGACTGAGAATTAGTGACTTTTTTTTCTTCCATTTCGGATGACTATTGAAATTTTTATTACATTTTAGAGCATTAGCAGAACTAGAGCTCCCCTCTGTCGCACTTTTATGCAAAGCCACAGGACACAATTTTTTCAGCAAAAGTACCAATCAGCATAAATAATCTATTTTCCAGAAACTCATTATATGGGGAGAAGAGCATAATGAATCCTTTTAGTTTGTTCAGTAAATCAAACTCAGTCATGTCTCCATAAAAATATACCAGTTAAGAAACCACTTTACTGACAAAATCAGCAGTTTCATCAACTTAAACTGATCATTTAATCTGAAGTCTGTTAACAAGTCCAGAAAAAAGTATCTAAATATTTGCTGCAGTGATCAGTACAGAATAATACAAATTCAGAGACATTATGCGAAAAATCATGAAAGTATCACATAATTTAAATCCTTCAATCTTTTCTTCAAACTTGAGAAATAGTTAATAGAAATTTATATAAATTATATTATTGAACAATACTATCTGTTTAATATTTTTTTCTTTATCTAAATATGTCGAATTACTATATGCTAATATCCTATGTGGTACACACTAACCATAAAAAAAGTTTTATCTAGTTACTCTCAGAGTAATTCATATGCCTGTGAAAATGCTGTGGTTTAACCCACTAGGTATATAAAAATCAAACAGCCCACTTGCTCACTTCTCCCCCATCAGGATGGGAGAAGGAATTGGAAAAAAATTAATTCAAATTTATTGGTTGAGATAAAGACAGTTTAATAAGACAGAAACTTAAGAAGAGAAAATAAGAATAAAGATAAAGATCAGAATAAAAGATAGAATAAAAAAAACAAGTGATGCACAGTACAAATGATCACAACCCCCCTACCAATGCCCAGCCAGTGCGCAAGCAGTGGCTCCCAGCCAGTTTTCCTGCTAGAGGCTGAGCAGGATGCCACATGGTGTGGAATATCCATTGGGCCGGTTGGAGTCTCGGCTGTGTCCCCTCCCTGGGTGCTCTGTGTGCACACCCAGCCTCCTCACAGGTGGCGTGAGCACCAGCAAAGTCCATGACTTAGTGCCAGCCCTGCTCAGCAACAGCCAAAAGGTCGAAGGTTGGACTCAATGACCTTGGAGATCTCTTCCAACCTTAATGATTTTATGATTCCAAAACAACACTGCGTTATCAACATCATTCTTATCCTAAATCTAAAACACTGTCTGTTAGGAAAAGAGCTAACTCTATCCCAGCCAATACTAGGGCAGAAATCCAACAAAAAGAAGTGTGCAGGTGTACATAAATGATCCCCCTACATTGTTTTATAGTCTGTGCCTTTACTCTGATCTTGAGAGATTTCCTCTGCTCAGTTACACATAAAATTCCTGGTGTTACCCACTAGTGATTACACAGCTGAAGGCAGGCCAGTCTAACAGCTCATACAATATTTGTAGTTCCAATGGCTGCTCAAAGATGAGTGTTACCACACTGCTCTTTTTGAGCATACCTAAATGCATCTCCTGCCTCAGCTTCTTATGCTTGTCCATTGAAATTTCCAAATGAAACATAAAGAAAGGAAGGTGTTGCAATGAATTAAGATATCAATGAACCCAGAATACCCAAGGAGTATTTTTTCAAATAGTCTACATTCATAAATAATTATGAAAATAAATATTAATTTTTATTCTAATTAATTTTTTGTATTGAGAATTAGAATTACTTTACTTGCACAGAATCTCAATTTAATTCAATTAAATCTACTATCAAAGTATTGAGTTATCAGGTAAAATAAATTAAATATAGAGTGTGAATTAACACTGATAAAATTTGAATAGTGCTATAGTACTTTGCCTTGTTTGTCTTTATAAGTGCCTAGTTAAAAATCAGCTATATCTCAAGGACATTTTACAGTTGATAAAGCCAGTGCAATTGAAAAATTACTACAGTTATATCCATTATCATTACATAGTTATCATACATTAGTTAAGAATTTCAGGAATGCAAAATGCCTTGATATGGGTTTTCTCAAATTAATTTAATAGAATATGCGGAGTTACAAGGAACCCATCAGAATAATTGAGGCCATGGCCTGGCCTTGCACAGGACACCCAAAGAATCACACCATGTGCCTGAGACTATGTCCAAATGCTTCTTTAACTCAGACAGGCTTGGTGCTGTGACCACTTCTATTCCAGTGTCCAATCACCCTCTGGGTGGAAATCCTTTCCTGATATCTACCCTAAACCTCCCCTTACTCAGCTTCATGGCATTTCCATCCTGCTACTGGTCAGAGTGAAGAGATCAGTGCCTAGCCATCTCACTTTTCCTTGTGAACATGGAATGATGTCTCCCCTCAGTCTCCTCCAGGCTGAAAAAATCAAATCACCTCAGCCACTGCTCATAAGGCTTCCCCTCAAGGCCCTTCACCATTCTGGTGGCCCTCCTT
>VXBQ01007033.1:35377-82613 GCA_013400175.1 Phainopepla nitens | reverse complement strand
TTGCTAAACTTCAAATGGCTGGTGATTTACCAGCCCTCTAATATGATTCAGTCACTCTGCAGGGCCTCTCTGCCTTCAAACGAATCAACAACTCCTGATAGTCTGCAGGCCTGCCGCAGTTGGAAGAACAAAGTAAATAAGTAATTTTCACTTTTTCCAGTTACTAATGGAAGCCTAACATGCCCTTTCTACCAACCAACCAACCAACCAACCAACCAACCAACCAACCAACCAACCAACCAACCAACCAACCAACCAACCACGTCTTGCCTACAAGTGTAGGTCATGACTGCACTCCTAACTATTCTCACAGATGCTCTCAGCATTGCCAGTACAAACCAACAACTCCACTTGGACTTCCACAAATTTCCAGTACTAGGTACAGGACTTATACAGGAGTCTGGCTAACACTATTGTCATCAAGCAGACTATTGCAAGTGAACTTTGTACCAGTTAAGACAACGAATTTAGGGTTCCCTCTACTCCAGGAGTGGTGATTCCTTGGTGATACCTTGGCAGGTAGGGGAAAGGAGCATGTTGACTTTCTTTTTCATCTACTGCACAGATAAAAGGTTATAGCTTGATTATTATTTTAGCATCTGAGATAGACTGTATAATTTTTTTCCTGTCATTTTTTTCTTCAGAAAATCTCTGTAGGACCTTTTCCCCTCCCACGTACCTTTTCTATCTAACTCTCACTTTTTCGAAATTTTATCGTCTATTCTGGGCTTTTCTTCATCTTTAAAATGCTCCCTATAAGAACTCAAAAGCCATGTTACTATAGTAAAATGGTACTATGTTGCAATAATTGATTTGACGACCTTTAAAACCTTAGGAGAAAAAAATTTAAAGGACATCAGAATGAAAAAAGCATCCTAAAATATTCCATCAATAGCACACTGCTATTCTTGCCAGCATAAGGTTTTTCATTTTATCCCTAAAAGATTGAGAAAATTCCAGCTTGAAATTATAGGAAAAAAATGGGACTACCTCCATCAAGACAAATGAGAGCCAATTCCAAACCCAATAGTTTGAATATAACAAGAAATTTCAGGGTGGAGTTGGACAGATTGGCTCACTATACACTGTGCTAGCAGTACCCAGGGAGCACACTTGCTTGTACAGTGCCCCAGTTATTTCACAAGACACAGTATCTGGCAGATACACCTTCAGAACACACTACAAAAATATCCAAAACAAGACTGTTTATAGCTCTTATGTACCAAGGAGTGAGAAACAGAAATCATACACAATCAATATTATTTCCTAAATTTGCAGCATAACTCCTAAGTAGCTGAATTGCACTGCTAAAATTAGTGTTTATAACAAGAGACCTCTAAATAAGAGACAGAACGGGATGGGGTCATTTAGATGAGGGCGCTATATAATGCAACTATACAGAGTTCTGGATTATTCAGTTTTGTTTTCAGAAAATTTAGATTCAATCTCAGATGAAAAAAAAGAAGAAAACCCATTCTACTTCAGATATTTTGAACATGGCACTGGTCTGCATGAACCCTTAGCCTCAAAATATTACAGAACTGAGCTCTGAAAAAAATAAAATTAAATCATCTGTTAACCTTGTTTGGATTATGTTTTCAGAATATTATAGAAATTGAGCGTGCATCTTGGCCAATGTGCTACTGCTGAGAAAGTAAAGGGCACATTAAGATTCAAGAGGTGTACTACAATGCAGACATCTATACAGAGATTACAGAAGCCAGTGGAAAGGTTTCCAGCTAAAATTACTTGTATCATTAATAGAGAACTTCTAGTAAACAATATCAGATCTTCTGCATTATTTTCTCAGCTACTGAGATACTCAGTACAAAAATGTACCGAATATTAGTACACTAATTAGTACACTAGTATATTTCAAAAGCAGTTTTCAAATTTATTTTTGTACTTTTTTCTTATTTTTTTGCTAGATCAACTTAAAAATTTTTCTTTCAACATTCCCAAGTCATTGTTCCCCTAAAACAATGCACAAGTCTGAATGACAACACTGGAGTTTCTGTTTTGGTAGAATTGCTTTTAGTTTAATTCTACCAATATGTATTGCTATATAAAAGCTTTTGCTAGCCTATCAACTGTAGGTAAAAATGTGACTGCAGAGATCCATAAGTGGGGCCTTTTAGATGGAGCAGCCAAAGTGGTCTTTCATTAGAGAGACAAACATCTACCTCTTAGTAACTAGATAGCATTCACTTTCCACAGCTAATTTTAAGGAAATTGTCCTTGAATATCTACTGCCACTTCAGGAAAATATGAAAATTGAGGTTGGACATTTCTTGTTCAGTAAAATAAAAGAAAGGCACAGGGAAGTCTCGAAAACTTAGTCTAATTTCCTTTGTATTTTCAGCTTTTGTTTTTCTGGCTAAACCTTATGACTAAAGTACAAGATCAAGTTTTAATGATAATGGCAGACTAGTTTAAATTTGCTTCCTTTTTGACTTGAAGCTATATTAAAACTTGGATATATTTTATTACCCAAGTCAAAGCCTATTGAGAACGATAAGTGACCTGTTTTGCTAAAACACATTAAAACCTTGAGATCCTGGGCCTGACCATGGTTGCTTCCCAGTTGCCAGACTGCCCAGGGTATGACACAGGTCCAGAGCAGTGGTAAAAAGATTAAAATAGCCTGATACAGAACAGATATTTTTAGCTTGCAGGAAATTATTCAACAGCAGAAAATATAGTAGAAAAGGGACATACTCAAAGGAGCAAAGGTGCTAGATTACTGAATCTGATCTACTCTACAAGCTAGTACCCATAAGACTGTGAAATAGTTTAAGAAAGTGCATACACCTCCTCAAATAGCATACTGGAACCCCCTGAACATCACCTGGCTGTATGGGCAGGAAAACTCTTCAGCTAAGTTGTTGTATTAAGTGTTATTGATACAAACCAGTTGAGCCATGTCCCTGACATCACACTGAGAAATAGGTTGAAATAGAGTAAAACTGCAAGGTATGAAATTCATACCTAAGGAAGGAAATGAAAAGCCTCCCAAAACCACAGAGTTCATCATTCAGTGGAAAGCACCCCTCTTTACAGGTGAACAGCTGCTGCACACTTCCCTATAGCAGAAAAACACAACTATTAAGTAAATGTAATTTGGCAGAGGAATCCACTGAGGCTCCCACCAGTTTTGCACATACTGAGACACTCCCAGGATTTGTGTTTCATGAGAAGGCTTTTAAACTGGTTTTGGCATTTACATGGAGTTACAGCAACCCTGCTCTGGACAGTACAGGCGGCATGAGAAAGGTCAGTAGTGGACTTTCAGTATGAATGGCAGTGAGGCTGGTATCCTGACACAGTACACTCAACAGCAAGGCTCTCCAGGTGCTCAGAGGAGGAAACAGGAGGAACGTCAGGAAAACAATTTGTTACAAATATGTCATTATTTGGCACCCTCAGATTGGATCAAAAGCTACTGAGAGAAACAAACCAAAAAAAAAAAAAAAAAGTTGAAATAAATGTGTATCTTAGCAGGCTCCATAATTCAATCACTGCTGCAGAAAGGTTTTGTCAGCCAGAAAGATTCACCCAGATGGCAGTATGTAATTAAAGGTGCAGATGCCAAGACAAGGTGGCCCTCATCCTCTTTCACCTCCACATCACTTGAATGTGCAAAAGTTATTCCATAAAGAAATAAAACACAAAGAAAAAAAAACTTGTTCTTTATTGAAAGTTTTATCATACTTAGAAAAGAGAAATGTTCTTTTATTAATTCTAGATAGATGAACTGCCTATAGATGAGTTGACTCAAGATGACTTAGCCAATTACTGCTTAGAGATGGAATAGCATCTACAGTGCATGACAGAGGCTGTTAATGAGTTACATCCCTGAAAAAAGAATTCATGAGCCAGATGTTCAGAAAACACTGCTTTTATTATAACAACAGGATTTTTAAAGTGCTCTTCTTTACACTTCCTTACTGCTTGCTTTTAAGAGTTACAAGGTTTCATTTTTGTTTTACAACTTAGGAAAGAAAAAACATTTTCTTATTTCCCTTGCTAATTATTTTGTGATGCCATAGACTGTATCAGTCAGAGCAAAGTCAGTAGTAAAGGAACATTTAACGACATGGATGACCTCTGAAAGCACACGGTCCTGCAAGTAGATAGTGTGGCACAAAAAGTATTCAACAAGTGGAAGAAAAAAAAAAAAACAAAAAAAACCAGCCAGAGTAGATGTTGCAATAGTACTTCAAATTAAAAGAAGTCTTTGCATTTGCTTTCAATGAACACCTTTACACCTTTTGAATATACCTTACCTTATCCATTCTTTGACCTAGTTACACAAAGCAAAAGTTTCCCCTAGTGGGAAAAATCACAGAGGAAATAAGTTTGAAAACATTTTCTCCAATCACGTTGAGTAAGTCTTTGGTTTAATCATTTTTTAAAATTATTAACTACTCAATGAGTGTATTAGCTATGACAAACATCTATGCGTCCTTCCTTTCTAAAAGGGTTCGAAGCTCCTGACCAACATGTCTTAGGATATGTGGGACATCACAGGGCATGGGAGGAAGAGGACTGGGGGAGAATACTTCCTTGGAAATTACCTCTGAGCTTCAGCTTGACGTGGATTCAATTATTGTTCAGTATCAAACAACAGCTAATTTTTTAACAAATAATTACACGGAAGACATTATTGTGTACCACATTCAGAGAAATATTTCTCCTCATCTTCCTTATAAGACAACTGCATAATTACAGAACTTATTATAAGGAAATGAAATTAAAATAAGAACAAAGAGAGTAAAGAAAAATAAAGCTTTAAGTTAAAACATAAATTAACTTTGAATGAATGAAAGTTAAATGGCTTTGAATGAAATTATAAAATGTACATTTCAAAATTCAGTGTAAATTTTCTTTCTGAATGAAGGGGACAGTAAAAGCAGTATAAGGAAAGAGGAGCAGACAACCAGCCCAATTATTAACTGCATTTCCCATTATGCATTTGAACACACACAAATTTCTTGGAGAAAATCAATAATGAACATGGATTGAGCATTAGTACTAGATACAATATATGGATTTGCAGTATTTCTTTGTTCAGGGGTGGCATTTTGTGTTTTCTGAACCTGAATGTTTAATACCAAAGGGCTGTTAAAAATATATAAACCACCCATCTGAAAGAAGCATAGTGCTATCAGCTCCATCTATCATTGCTTAGATGACTGTCAGCTTTATAAGAGTCTCGTCTACTTCTCTGTCTACATCTAAAAAAGCAGAAGGTTTAGAACTCATTTAATTATGACATAAGCTAATTATGGCAATTAACATGAGGATATACTTGACTGTGAAGACACTGTTGCCTCCAGTCTGACAGAAACTAGTATCTGTTCCATTAACTGACTATAAATTACATCCTCAGGAAAAAAAGAATGGGTTAGATCTTCATCATAAAAATCCCCCTCTTTTAATCACTAATGGTATATTTCCATACATCCATTCCAGATGCACATATGTAGAGTTATAAATACATAGATATCTACGCATATACATATTTATGCATACAGACATGCATATTTATGTATCCCAAGCCAAGGCTAACTTATCCTTTTCATTTGAAGAGGGTTATAAGGTTTTGCATACTCTAAGTGTCAGTCTTATTGCAATATTTGCATGGCAGCATTCAAGAATGGCTCATCTTAGGAATCAATAACAAAAATGCTTTGTGCACTCAGAGTCAATGCAAGCTCACTAGCATGCTCCAGTTAGCTCCAAAAGAGACCACGAAATCGGGCAAATGTTGTTTGGCAGATGTAATGAAACCTTTGGGTTTGGGTTTTGGTTTTTGTTTGATTGGCTGGGTTTTTGTGCTTTGTTTTGTATTTTTTGTGGAGAGGGGAACATTTGTTGTTGCTGCATTGTTTGTTTTTTTTTTTCAATAACGACAGCTCCTGTAAAAATGCTGGCCTTTTTGCATTCCATGTTTATTTTCAAATGAAAAGTTAGATGATTGATAAAGAATCCATTCTAAGTCAAAGTGCATATGAGCTCTCTATTTCCCTATCTGTTCCTAGAAGAAAAATTTAGTAGTGTTTCCAATATCATATTAATAGATCCATTACCACAATTTTTAACAAAACTGCAGTTTTGAAAGCCTTTCCAAGTACTTTTCAGAGACTACTCATACAGTTTTCTTCTTAGTAACACAGTCACTCAAGTGCTTGTATGAAATGTCAGTCCACAGCTTCAGTACATGGTTATATCACCAAATACGGTATTTCCAAATGGGAACGTTGCCTGACAGCTGGATAGGCTGTTTTGCTACCTTCAGTCCCAGGAGCCTGAGGCAATGAACCATCCATTTTAATGACACCCCATGATACTCTACCACCTTCAGTTATAGAACTCTTTCTGACAAGGCCCCAGGGCATCAAAGCAATCATTAGTAACTTTCCAGATTCCGAAATATTCCTCTAGAACTGTAGCATGTAACAGGTATAAGCACAAACAAAGCCAGGTGGTTGCTGGGATGAAACCTGCCTTTCAGGTTCCAAGAGCAATCGCATTACAGATCTACTGCTGGATGCCAGGTGGATGTTTTGACCTGAATGCACTGCCATACATGAAGCCTTACGTTTGGTTAAAACAAAAATTACCCTACACCAAACATTTTATGCTTCACATGCACAATGCTTGTTGGTTCACTGCACAAGCAAGAACTCAACTGATTCAATACCAGCTGTATTCAACATACTAAGTCACATTTCACTCATGGCAAAAGATGCTTTATCTGAGAACAAATACTAGCAAAATCACTGGCCAGAATGCATCACAGTGTTTTATAGCCTAGAATATAAGTAAACAAATCCACTGGAACAAAGAGAGCTGGCTTCATTATAACCTTCATGTATATATCATTGCACAAATCAGGCCTGGAGTTAAGTCATCACTGCAACAGCAGTATTCCCTTCTACATGCAATGTGTAGTACTATGCACAACTGGAGGCAGATTTAAGGTTATACTGACAGCTAGAACTAAGATTTCCCTCACTGTAGATAGAGTCTAAAACAGCCACATTAATTTAAAATCCTTGGTTTTAGGCAGAGCATATGTGTTGTGCAGTACGTGTATGTATACGCATATACATAAAAGCACATTGAAGTTTATACTTTAATAGAAAATATTTATGAGAGAATTTTGTGCTCAGTCTTTGATGATCCTGATATGAAAGTATTTTATGATAACATAATCTGCATCTTATCTGCAAAATGATTTGCCTATGATTCTAAAAAACAGCAGCAGTAGTAGTATTTTTCAAGTACCTTCTTAAAATTCTTCTGATAAATTTCTTCCCTGAAGTGAATGATTTATTTGCTCAATTGGGCAATGAAATCAGTAGCTGTAGGATAAAGAACTTTAGTCCCATTAGCAAAAAGATCCCACTTGAATGATTGAGGAAAAAAAAAAAAAAAGCTACTGCTATAAGATGCCTTCATCCATAAAATAAGGAAGTAGAATAGGTGTACCTTTTTCCATTAAAATGTAAACTAACACCACACAGTAATTACACTTGAGGTTTACAATGAAATAGCTGGGTTTTAAATAAGATTTTAAGATTAAGAATAAATTTTATAATAGTATTAATAGAACAGCAAGTGAATAGCTATAATTCAACTATAAAAACCACCCAATGGCCTCCAAGGAAGACAAAATTAACTATAGCAACTATAGCCTGTGAGAAAGAAGCCTTGATCATCCAAGCACACACTGGCCATCTGATCTTAGATGCAGGCCATATGTAGTGCAATTATTTGGATAATTATAGTATTGGTTGCTCCCATATGTTTCATTAAACAAACCTTTGGCTTGTGAACAGGCTGTAAGCAGACCCGTCAGAACTGAAAGACACCTGAGAATGGGAGATACCTGAACTCTTAAAAGAGGAGGCAAAGCTTAACAAAAGAGAATTAATGGCAACATATAAGCCCAAATACCAACTACACCAGAAAGGCCTCTGATAGTTTAGCCTTCAAAAGACACAAGGCAATGTCAAACCAATGCAGTCAACTCAGCAAAGTGGCATCTTTTGAAATTCAGCAGTGAAAAAAAACTTTCTTTTAAAGAAAACAGTATAACACTTATGAAATAAAACAAGGTTCTTTCTTATGAAGCCTTTCTTAAGAAGGGAAAACTCAAGAACATTTAGAATCATTTCTGTTGTCTCTTGAAAATTGAGTTAGTTAATTAAATATCTCAGATAGTAGAGTGTTTAAGTAAAATTCTTAGCAGAATGAGCTGCTCATGTTATCTTCACTCAAGTGCATTTAATATTGGCGGTAATTGTTGATTTATCTGAGAGGAGAAGACATTACTTCAGTGAAAGTGTGTCTCACTGTTTCTTTATAGAGGTACCATTTATACATTTTGGTAAACATATTTTTCATAGCCATTTTGCATCTGGACTAAAACATTCACCTATCCCACCCCTCCTACTCTGGAAATAGTATGTAAGTTAAAATAGTAGAACCTGTGCTTTAGTCAGTCTCTCAATTCTGTATCAGTATTGTCTTGTTTTCCTGGAACAGAGTCTCTTTATCCCCTAAATAATTTTACCAAGTTTGGGCACACAGAGGTTCTTCTCTGGACTCTCTACCAACAAAATTTTATTCTAGGGTTTAGTTTTCAAATTAAATTGTTTGGAATATTTGTGCAGAGAAGCCTTTATGCTACATTAGTCCACTTTCTTCAAGACACTATTTCCACAGTAAAAGAAGCTTATCTGCGATTTTGCTAAAAAAAAAAAAAATCTAGAAGGGATTAAATACATTACTGAATAGTGCCTGTATAAATGTATTGATACCACTGCCAACAAGTGTAATGTATGTGTAGAAGTAATTTCTTGTGGATAATGAAAAAGCAACCTTCAAATGGGCTGAGATTCATTTTAGAGGAGTAAAAATCTTACAGAAATAAAAAGGCATAGTCTAATTTTGCTGAATGGATTGTCAACGGAAATTGAAAGAAGTACAGCACTTTTGCATGCTTAAACAGTTCGTTGTGGCAACCTGAAATATGCTGACATTTTTAGGTCATGGTTCTAGAATTGCGTTATCATCAGATGAGATACAGCTGCAAATTCAGGGGGCTCTACCACTGGATCAACCATTATGGACTCCTGCCAAATGCTCATATGCCAAATTGGTAGTCAAACACTCCCTGCTGGCTGGATATGACAGTTACCACTTGATCCAAATGATCTTTAATCACCACGTTGCAGCACATTGATCATGCAAAAACTTGGTGGAGTGCTCTAACTTGTCATTGTGTTTGGCATAAAGCACTGCTATTACAGTTTGTTACTATTCAAATGCAGTATCAGGTGTCATTTTTATTTTCTTCCAAGAAGCTGATGAGCCTGGGCACCAAAGCTGCCTGGGCACCAGCATGGCCTGCTGCACAGACCATCAGCATCTGCTCCTATCCCAGTGTCCCACAGCACATAGTATTTCCACGAGTTAATCCTTTTTGCAAACCTTTGTTTCCTTTCAGATTCCAGTAAAAGCTGCTAAGCTGTTTGCCCTTAGATGAAGGTCTTATATCATCATTGTGACAAACTAAACAAATAAGTAGTTTTATGACTCAAATGCCTGACAGAAATTTTCTTCCTATGCCTAGCTGGGGGGAGATATATCAGGCAAGTATCAAGAAGAGCTAGTGCTTAACACTCCTTTGTTCCCTTGCCATTACAGGCAGGTTTGCCCTGGTGCCCTAGATTTTGTCCCTTTTATTTGATTGTGAGTTTACCAATGAAACCACAAATTTTAGCAGCTTTGCATCAAGCTTTCATTGTGAAAAGAGCAGTTAAAATAGCTCTAATGCTCCATGCTACAATTACCAGCATGTTATGAAACCTCATTCTTATAAAATACATGGATCTTTTCACAATATAACAGTTTCTTGAATAGCTCTTTGAAAAGTGACTAGTCAAAACACTTTTTTCCTGTTAGGTGGTTGAAATTAGTAACATCATACAGCTTATAATGGTTACATCAAAACATTACAAATTTTAAAACATCATCCCAACCATCCTGCATTCTAATGCATCTGTCTATAACTTCCTTATCCCTACCATTTGGCAATAAGCAGATAAGTATTTTGTTATTTCAAAAACAAGTACTCCACAATTCAGAAAGTTGCAATCTTACACTAAGTATGAAAAAGAACCTTCCTTACAAAGACACTATTTGAATTAGTATTTCAAACTGAGATTCCAGTGTCTCACTATTGATATTTCACATAACGGTGTCTAAAAAGCATAAAGTCAGAAGGCCAGGAGTCAAGTACTGCTCCTAGCTGGATCCAGAAAACAGTCTCTAAATATAGCATTTAGAATTCATTTAGTGCCCCCTGTCATGTCACCAGCCCTTTATGCTGGCAATTACTATTCTACGGAAGAACGTTTGCCAAACACACACTTCTTTTTAATAGCCCTTGTTATTATTTAACTCAAAAATCCCACCTTTTTTTTTCCAAGATCACACATTTAGCTACAATTTACTAAACTCCCTGTAAACGGTACAGGCTTACACAAACATTAAATTAGAACCCACTTTTTTCTGTCACACATTGCTGAATGAATGGCAAGTGCCTGCAGCACTTGAGGATTAGGGCTATTTCATTTTGACCACTAAGGAGCCATTTGTGCTTTCTCCTGCTCCTCTTTCTCACACACCTTCTCCTCACTCCTTTCTCCTCCTGTCAGATAGAGCCACGGCAGTCCTGTGGGCAAAGAAAGTGAGAGTAAAGCCCCGTCATCTGCAAGAGCAAAGTGGTTCCTTGCCTTAAATACACTGACACTCGCTGATCCAAGACTTAAAAATAAACATCAGCTTTTCAGCAACTGCTGTAATAAGTGCTACACAAGAGTGCAGATAGCCCTTATCAAATCAAGGTAACAGTGAAACACCCGTGGTCACAGCGAATTGGAGGGGATGGTCATGGGTGAAGACACTTACTCTTGAGTAGCATAATAAAAATAAAATCTGATTTGACTGTTATGTCTGCTTCTCACTGAACTGCTAAAACACCCTGAAGATAAAAGACTTCTCTTGAACGACTGCCTGCATCTAAAGCTCCTGAAGCAAAATCTTAAACAAAAAAACTCACCTCACACACACAAACTTCTTATCCAAAAACAACAGGAAGAAAATCCACCCAAACAGATAGAGTTTAGATTCCACTGACTGCTGCAATTCCCAAATAACCTTATCTAGCTACCGTGTGGTTTTTTTAGTAAAGACACTGAATAAAAGCAGAAGTAAAAAGCATCAGAAGAAACGGATACTGTTTTGTCAGCACCTAAGCTTAAAGAAAAAGGCAGTTTATCACATTAATGAATTTATTTGCTTTCCCCCCCAACTTCTTAATACACCCTAAGGTCACAGAGAGGAGGCAAAACAAAAACGAGAGCTGTTTGTATAAAAGCTGCCTGAATAATCTTACAACAGAGAACAAATGCCTCCAATCAATAGCATTGAGCAGCCACTCTAGACCACCTGGGACTCAAAGAAATCATTCCAGCAGACAAGAAATTCAAGTTAGAGATGTTACTCACCTCTTTGTGAGTTTTGCTGATTAAGCCAGGTCATGCTTTTCTTTAAATACAGACATTTATATAAGGAAGCCAACAGAGAGGACTGCATTTTCTTTGTGTTGTTAAAGGCTCTTTGATATATTGACTTTTTCCCTAAAAAATAAGATCTAAATCTAGAAGTAACTATATGTTAACCACAGAATTATTCAGTGACACAGAAAAGTCATCCTCAGAGAAAGAAAGTAACTAAAACAAGTGAGAAAACACAAACCTCCTCCACTATTACTAAAAATTGGCATCTTCTTCACTATCAAGTGCTGGAACAGTAATGGAAAAATCAAAAACAATAACTGATGCTTTATAGGGAATTTTGGCTCGCTTGAAGACCAGTAGCTGACAGCTTACCAAACAAGCCTGTACACAGTAGATATTCTAACAGAAGCTTGTGTATTTTAATAGTGCCAGTAGACAATCTAATATTCCCCCTCACACACAATAAAGCTTCACCTTCAGGCAGATTCAAACACCACTAAAATATCAGAAGTTACAAACACTTAGCCTTTCACAGCTCTCAGTAGAAGTCTAATGTCCATATCTTACCCAGCTGTTTAATCCTCAAAAGGCTGAAGGCAGCTGCAAGGCACAGTCAGATACTCTGAAGATCACTAGAGAGAAAAATGTAAAATCCCTGCAGCTGCTTTGGGCAGGAGTCTAAAGCTGACATGTTTCTTGCAATGGGGTTGTAAAGAGATCTTTGGGTATTTGCAACCTCACTTGTACTGACAGTCCTGCATCAACAAGCATAATTCATCTGCATAACCACCACAACTCCAGTATTTCAGCCCAATCACATAGGCAGCAATTCTAAGAAAGACTCAGCCGCTGCATCTGCACAGCTCAATTATACACGAGTTGTACAGACAGCAGGCTTCCCAGTGGCTGAGTGCCACAGAGCTGGCTGGGGGAAGGGGAACATACACATGCAACACCGAGAAGAGAAATATCTCAAGTACAAGAAAGTCCAGGGTTATGTTGGTAAATGAACACCGATTTCAGGGACATAGCTATGACATAGATTTAGGTCGGGAAGGAGGACAGGTTACTCAGCCGTCCTTATATCACTTGACATATTTAGACCCCATACACAAATTAAGAATACTTTAACTTGCTTACCAGAAGCTTGTATTTCATAATTTGTGAAACTGTTGAACTACCTCTCATAAAACAAACAAAAAAAATAAACAAACCACAAAAACTCATTAAAACCTTAGCTCTTTTTAAAGCAGTAACTTGAACTCACTTACTAAATTAGCTCTTTGCTTTGCTCTCCAACACTCTCTAAGAACCTCTCTCCCCTTAACAGTTCTTAAAAAACACCAACTCACTATTTCATCTTCTTTTGAAACTAGTGAAATCAATTAGACTCAAGGAGGTAAATTAGAATCAGATGCTGAAATTTCCTCTTCGGGCTTGTTTCTGTCTTCACAAGAATGTGAGAGTGAAGTCATATTTGTAAAGAAAATTTGGTCTGATCAGTATCTCCTCTAATGTTTCCTTTACCCATATGTAACTAAAGCATGGAAAGCTTGAAAATAAAAAAGCTTGGAAGATAAATAGTCTTGTTGAATAACAAATTGGCCATTAGCCAGCAACATGCCCATCTGGCAAATGTGGCCAACAGCCTTCTGGGCTGCTGAGCATTGCTAATAGGTCAAAGTGGGGGTCCTTCCCCTCTACTCAGCCCTGGTAAGACACATCTGGAGTTCTGGGTCTAATGCTGGACTCCTTGATACTAGAAGTAATTGGATATACTAGAGAAAAATCCAACCAAGAGCCACAAAGACGATTAAGGGACTGAAGCATCTCTCTTATGAGGTTCAAGTTGAAGGAGCTTGGAGTGCTTAGCCTGGAGAGGAGAAGGCTCAGGGGATCCCATAATGTATATAAAAATATGATGGAGAAAGGTAAAAAAAGGTGAAGCTGGACTATTTTCAGCATTGCCCAGTGACAGGACAAGAGGCAACAGGCACAAATTCAAATGCAGAAAATTCATTTTAAATATAATAAAATATTTTTCCTGTGCAGGTGGTCAGTTATCAACACAGGTTACCCAGGGAACTTGTGGATATTCAAACTCTAACTAGGCATGGGTCCTAACCTACTCTAACTGACCCTGCTTTCAGCAGGGGAAGTTAAATTAGATGATGTCATGAGGTCTTGGCCAACCTCCCACGTTTTGTAATGTGGTATGGTACCTTTGAAAAGACTCCTTCTGCAAAAATATAATATATGTGAAATATTCCAAATATAACAAATCTTTATAGCTGTCAGGAAAAAAAAAGTTTCTGCATACAGAGAACTGTTATTTGAAGTATTTTTGTACCTTTTAAGATAGAGAAGTCAAACAAGAATGATTTTAAAGGAAATGACAAAAAACTGTCTATTTTCAAGCTTGTAAGGGAATATTAAATTAGCAGTTATATAATGAAACAAAGCTGTTTAACTAATAATCTTCTTTGAGTGTTGCAAACCAAGTTGACTCTTTCATGAAATTCAACTCTGCAAGGATTATTCAATATGAAAATTAATTTAAACCTGCAATGCAAATATTCCTAAATATTCCTCTGAAGAGTTCTCTCAAGGAATTTCTGTGGTTGGGTTCCACTCTCTCCTGTATCCTATATTCTGTACAACCCAATTGTATTAATTACAAAAGGTAAAATATCAGCCAGCTGCATGTTTAACCAGAGAAAAAGAAAACAATCATGTTTAAAAAACAATCATGTTCAATGTTACAGCTAGATTGTAAGTTTATGAGATGTGATCAAAGTTATTCTGGTTTTTACTTCATGGTGTCCAGTAAAAGTAGGACTATCTTGGGAAGATGTATCTTTTCAGAAATATGTAAATAATGCACCTTGTACTACTATTGCTGTTGAATATTGCTGTCTGAAAAAATAGTGTATTTCAGGAGAGATCAATTCATAGTGCCCAAGACTCTTAGGTAACACAGTCTAGTTAAGTTTTCTCATTGAAGATACATTCTGAACATTGAAAAATAGACTCTAAAATAAGAAGAGGATGAAACTACCTATTCATAGACTTGTCAAGTTTTCATGTGTTTCAGCAGCAGAGAATAAATGACTTATTCCTGTCTCTACTGAGGTTACTGGCAAATTTCCCATTACTTTTAATGAAAGGAGGGACTGTCACTGTGGGTCTCTGAGGATGGGAGTTATTCATAACAATAAAGCAATGTGGATCACTTTGCAAAAAGACCAAAGGAGTTGCATCAAGAACACACAGCAAGACGCTCTGTTGTTCATTTCCCTCTGAAACCCTGCGTTGTTCAATGTCCCTTTTCCAGGGAAGCCAGTCTTCTTGAAAGCCAGACTGCCAGAATGATACCTCACAGGCACACCGTCCAAAACTCAAATATTTTAAGGACATGTCTAATGTCTTTCTTCTTTTCCTTTTCAAAAGAAATTAGCCATATCCAAATAAATAGCACGTGCATATGGGCTCTAATTAAATTCATGCTGCAAAATAACCCTGTTGCCATGATGTTGTGTACATTACCTTCCTATAGCCACTCTCCCAAAAACATTGCTGTGCATGGTGAGAAAGCAGACAGTGGCTAAACTAATTGCAATCCTGGTTTTAGAGTTACTGAGGCTGAGGCAGGGCAGTTTGTTCTTTTGAAAGCTGTGAAGCTTGTGTTCCACTACCATTTCTGATACTTGCTTCTACCCAGGAAGATAAAATGCCTCCTTCTAGTGCCGCTAGTCCAACAGCTTCACAAAACTGAGGAGCCAGACACAATGCCAGCATCAGAAACTGCTATAAGGCATTTACAACAGAAGCAGACACGTGTGCTCTAGAGTTTTATACTGCTTTCCACATCAATCTTTTATGCTGAAATGCCAATGAAAGCCTGCTTCTGAAAGTACTGGTAAATAACTTATACTCACTGTTTAAAGAAGGGCATAAACTCAAACTCATTAACTGGCAACACTTCTTTTTGCTTGTTTGATTTGAGAAAATAACATAGAATTTCAAGTAGTGAGTTAATCTCCCTGAAGATAATTTGAGGTTATTTTAAAATTTAAATTACTGAAGTAGAAACAAAATTCAGACTCTGCTATTTGTTTCCTTTTCATTTTTTTTCTTCTATGTAGAGTTCAAATATGGGGGGGTCAATAAAAAAAATCTTAAAATTACACTTGTCAGGTTCTTTCCTGTGTTGTCAAAAATTTGCCCATGCACGTCTTGGAAGTGTTATTGTATGAAGTTTTTACTCTTGAAAGCTTTCTAAAAGGTGTTTCATGGGGGGAAAAAGGGATGACCCTAATCAAGAGAGAGCCCTACAAGAAATCCACGATGATGTTGCAGGGTCAACCACAAGGTTGTACCTGCACAAGGCAGACACGACTCAAGAGCACTTCCTGTCAGGGCAGGTCTCCAGCTGATTCCTATCATCAGTGTGAAAGAGGGTGATTTCCTCATCACCCATTCTGACCAAGAAACACTTCACCTTTTCTTCAGAGCAGCTGTTCTACAGATGTGCACCAGGCAACTGAGCCAGTAAAAATAAAGGTGGCTGCCGTGCAGAAACTATTTTCGAGCTTAAATAGGAATATTTAGGCCTCTCATCACTTAGAAAGTATATTTGTTGAAGAAATGTTTAGTAGCAATTCAGATATTACCACAATAGAAATAGTTTCATTTGTTTCACTATTCAGTAATTAGCTTTCAAATCTTTCAAATTTCCTTATTGCAGTGCAATTACTATAGTTGTTATGTTATCCTCATTATAATGGAATTTCATTAACAATATCATCTAAAGCAAAAATTGTCTTACCACTTAAAGGTCAGTTACTTCCAAACTTGCCTATTCCATATTAAAAAAAAATAATTTGAAGCCTGTTGCAATTCCAGTTTTTAAAATATCTTAAGGTTGTGTGAAACTTACTTAATGAACAATTGGTTATTTGCTTTGGGTAGATGTACTGAACAACAGTAAGAGACAATTTAATAGAAAATAGTTGATTTATGTTTATTGCAGTTTACATTTGGCATGTTTGTAAGCATAGTTTATACCTGGTAGAAAACAGCACTAGACCAGAATTCTAACAGATATGTTTATTAGCATGCATTAGCATTAAATAAGTATAGTAACTATATCTGTTAGTGCAAAAACTGAACAGTGAAGAAGCTTTTTTTTTCTTTCCAGCTACCTCATTTTGCATTTTTTTAAGTCCTGAAGTTAAAAAATTCAAGCTAAATTTTGAGACAATCTTCTTCACAAAGAAGTTCATATACCTGTTTTAAATCTTTAGACTGCTATGAAAATATGTCATGGTATGATTTTCCAAGTCTTAATTTCTTTCCTTTCCCAGCCTCTACTTCATTTCTCCTGTTAAAAAGCAACCTTTGTTTTGCTTATGACAGAATGAAGCTCATGCAGGTAACTCTCAGAAGATTAAAAGGCAAAAGACTTTATTCAAGCTTTCAGAACCCTTTTTTTTTTGTTATTGTTATTAGATTCCTTGTAACTTATGAAATTTAGCTTCATTCTGAACAACTTATCAGCATACTGAAATATAAAAGAATATCTGTTAAATTAAAAGCCCAAATATCCCTTTCTTTTCTATCTGATAAGGAATTAGAAATTTAATTAATTTCACAGAGATATGCAGGAGTGCATTATACTAATTTAATAGCTTGGGGGGCCTTTAGAAAAGATTTTAAACAACTGGTGACTGAAGGAACCAAGAATATGGTCATTGTACATTGAAAACAAAGTTTGGGAAAAAAAAAAGATTCATTAAGTAGGGCCAAAAATATTTTTAAAAGCTGAATCGCTTGGTTTCATTTTACCCCTAAAAATTGTCTGTATGTGAAGCAGACTTTCCAAACAAAGGAAACTTCCAAGATATCTAGAAGCCAAAATATTGTGTTGCCAGAGTTCTGGATGAGTCTATATGAAACCAAGCAACTTACTGAAACAAACACAAATTTGATAAATATATTGTGCTAATGAATATTCTTTTTGCAAAAAAAAATATTATCAGTCTTGTGCAAACATAATTCTGCTTATTAGTTCCATTGAACATAAGAATTTGTATCACTAGTTATCTGCTCTGCAGTTTTATTTGTAGCCATAAGGAAAAGCATATTGCACTCCTTCCAAAAATTTAAGTGAATGTAGACCTAATGCCTTTATTAATTTGGCAACTCATCCTGAATTATTTTTGATTACTTTTAATCTGTGAGCAACAACTAGAACATAGACCAGTTTCAAAAACTGGCAAAGTGAGAATTGCATATTTATCCTAATGTTTTCTCTTAGAAGTGTTGCAAAAAAAATTCGCAAGAAGCTGAACCATTACTGAAAACTGTACTTCATTATTCTTCCCTCAGCTTCGTTCTTTGCTTTGAGGACAACCTTTGAAATTAATTGAATAAATTTATATGCTAAAAAATTATTAATAAAATTGCACATTATTTCTCCAAAGCCACATGTCATGGTGGAAATGCTAATATATCATAATATGTGTCATTGCTTTATTTAATTCTCTATAGAAATCAATTACCTGATGTGACAGGTTGTCATATTATTTTGTTATTGTTGTTGTTGTGAAAACAGCAACAATACTTGAAGGAGAAATAGATCTAGCAGTCAGTAATATCGGTATCACTACCTTTTTAACAGAACGTCCTAAAAGATGCACATGGCACCTTTGAAGAAATATAATAACAAAAATAATTTCTTTCTTCAATTAACTCCTCTTTCATACCAGTATGACATAATAGCCAAATACAGAAGCGGTCTTTAGGCATTTGCAGCCCAGAGCATATTTCTAGAGATTTTCTTCTAAACAACGAGCTGTGTGTAGCTAAGGCAGTGTTAACAATCACACTGTTCTTGTGAAAGGGGGAGGAAATAAGGATGAGGCAGGTGAGAGGCAGAAAGGTCTGCAGAGTCCTTCAAGGTAGGAATTCCTATTATTCTGCATGAGAGGCAAGTAAGCTGTAGGAATAGTTCCAGAGAGGGGAGCAAGAGCAATGGAGTCAAAACCTGGTTTCCTTTGGTGAACATTTTCTATATTAAACACAGCAGATATTGTTACTCTTTTCTTGTGGATGAAGAATTTATTTGCTCCATAACCTCCAAGACTTTATTACAAATTGGCAATATCTTCTACCTGTTCCATAGATCTCTTTTTGTTACAATTGAAATAACTCAAATCATTTGAGTGCTTTTCTGCACAAAATCAATGAATTTCAGTGCATAATTTTCAGATATTTTCTGCCATATTTTGAAACCCTATTTTTGCTTGAATTGAATCAATTTCTTTATAAAAAGGCCTATACTGCTAACTTGAACCTTCATGAACTTTCAACATTCTTCCTATGATTGTCTTGAAAATCTGGCACAGCAGAAAAGAAGTTGGTCTCATTCAGCCCAGGTTTTAGGAGACAGAACTGTGATTCTTGATCAGTTTGAAATGGTACATGAGAAAAAAAAAACAATCTCCACACATCTCATAGCTTTGTTTCTCTGCAGCGAGTGGAGATGCGCCCAGGCTGAAGAGACCATGGCACTGCTCTGCAAACACCTAAAGGCTTACTGCAGAGACAGCCTCCTGAGGGATGGAAGGATGTTGCTGCTGATCCATTTACTCCACTGGGTGTGCCTCAGCACCAAGTCAGGGAGAGTGGAAACTTTGTTATAACTACTCAGACACAAACTCCTGAACTCTGAATGGGTGTCCGTAGCAGGCAGTGGTCTGGAGCAGAAGGTACATGCAGGGGGTACATCATATGCCCAGAGGCATAAACATTCAGCGTTATCAAAAGTACACGTCCCCAAAATTGAAAGAAAATACTCTCTGGTTACCAGCTGTCCTCAACCCCACACAGAAAATCTGCCCAGTATAAATTGTCAGATGACAAAATGCAGCAAGTAATGTTTCTTTCCTTATTTGTTCACTGAAACAACACTTAAATGCAAAAGCCTAAAGGAGTTAAGGACCCATTTTGAGAGCAAATCAGTGTTTTTCCGAGGGTTTGCAGTTTCAGACATTAGTTCATCAGAATTAAATCAACTCCTTACAGCCTGATCTGATCAGAAACTTGCCTATTTTAAAAGATCTATTTCAAGTTTTGAGGCCAACTTTAATTATGTGCCAAGTACTCTCTGTGCAATATTTTTAAATAAGCAATAAAGCAGAAAGCACTCGTAATGCTACTGAATGAAATGTAGGAAAATTGTAACTGTAAACTTAAGACAACAACAAAGTTGCATTCTGAAAAAAAGTCATTGCAATGTGCATCAAACGAAAGTTAAAAATAAACTATTATGTCCATGCTCTTAATTGCAATATAATGCAATATAAAGTAAGCTCCAAAATGTATATATATTCACATTTTTCACAGTATTTGTAGGCAACTGAAAGTAAAAGGTTTAGCTTTTCGTCTAACTCACACTGCTGTAATCCAGTTTAATTTAAGCACATAGAATCAGATTGATTAAAAAAAATTAAAAAGATGCTAAGGATCTGTATTGTGTGACTTTCATAATAAAACACCTTTTTATAATAAATTTTCTTAACATTAAAAAAAAAAGAGCCATTCCCTTTGGCAGTATAAGAAAATGAAATTGATAGAATTCTAGTTTAAGTATTTCAGCTCATAATTGTTTGGTTCTTTCACTATTTCATTAGCTTTAATTCAAGACTTGAAATAAATGGAGAAAAGGAAGAAAAGCTGCTTCTAACATCTTTCTTGATCACTACACTTTTGCAAAAGCAGTTTTTTCACCTACCAGTTTACATAGTGTTCCATATTGGGAGATCAAACAAAAAATTACAAGGAGTAATTCTTCTTTTATATTCAAATACAGCAGTGAGAACTCTTTCCTATAAATTATTTCAAAGTATGCTATGACAGGGCATATTGCACTTATAGTCTTGAAAGGCAATTATAACATTCATACTTCCTGAAAAATAATAAAATCTCATAAGATTTAATTTCAGGTTACCTACCTTACAAAATTGACTCTTCTGCTTTTTAAAGAATCTATTACTTTTATTTTCCATCAAAAATATGGACTTGTGAAGTTATAATATTTATCATTTATGTTAAATAAAATTATATAGTTACCACTAAGTAACATACTTAGCACTTCAGCATTTATATGGTATTTTTTTTTTTTATTTTGGAAGGTATAGCTTGATTTATATGTAATTCCTGTCTTTTCAATAATACTCTAGAGCTTTTATGGTTTCTACTAGCTGTACACGTTATTTCTCTTGCCACTGGAGACAATTATTTATGCCAAGCATAGCCGACCTTTTATGGTTTTCTTTGTTTTATTGCTTTCATCTTATAACATTTTCATTGCATACTACCCTAATTTAAATTCAAAATCTATTTTTGGACAACAGGAGTAAAAAAATTCAAGTTTTCAAATGCCAAAGTGTGTAAATAATCACTACAGAAATTTAAGGGATGTTTTTTGCTGGAGGAATGCATGCTCCTTTCATTTTCTATTCTCTTTCATCCTTGTAGCTTTTGCTTTGAAAATCCATGTTTCCAGGCAATAACAAGGGCATAAAGTTATTTTCTGGAAATTGTGCAGTTCTAGCAATCTTTGTTTCTCTTAAGCATCTCTGCCAAAATGGTTGCATAAGCATTTTCCCATTACACATCCAAATGTTAAACATTCTAATACATGCAAAGGCCAGAATGCTGGGTACCCTTCTGCTAGGTCTTCTCCATCAGCTTCTTATTTGACCAACACTCTTTTATCATGGTTAGAAGAGGAGCAAGATGCCCTCTTAGTAGTAAACAGGTAGGTATAAAACAGAGAAGAAAAAAAATACCCAAAAAATGGAGGCAAAAGGGAAGCATTTTAGCTTTTAAGTAAGACAGCTGTTTATAAGAAGCCCACAGTTCTGCTCTCTGTTCAGTATAGCTCTTACACCTGCTGGAGTAAAAGGCTACATCTGCCTCTCTCACTTTTCCTCCCTTCAAGCAGGCTTCCCACAATTCTCCTGAGCATCAATGCCCAAAAAAGATGGGATCTCTATGTAAATGGACTTCTAATCTTTTTGAAAATTCCTCTTCCTTCTGCAGCCTCCATTTCTCACATCCTCGCAAAGACAACCTGGTATTTCAGTAATACCTGCAGGAAAAATTGCATAAGGCTTTTAGGCTGTGCTTCCTCTTCTATTTGATCAAAGAGGGAGGAAAGGTGGTTGTGGGCCAGGTGACCAAAGCAGTTCCTTTAGAGGCAGTTGCTGGAGCTTCTTGGAGCCAACTTGTAAAAGAATCAGCAGCCACTTCAGCTGTGTCCCAGGAACCATCTCACAACCCCCCATGCAGAAAAGATTTTACCTTTTACCCATTTGGTGCAGCATGAAAGGATGGAACAGCTGGTGTCTTCACTGCACAACTGGTGAATTGGAATCATATTCCTATAACTAGGCACACCAAAGCAGTATTCCAAAAGGGCAGGTGCAGCAGGATTGTATGTTAAAACATTATATGATGTATGTATAATCAATGCAATACATCACTATGTAGACTATCCTACTCTCCCACTGTGCTTATTTAGCAAATGGAAAACTTTTGTGAGAAAAATCAGTTAAAAATTTTGTTAGTTTACACAATCCTAAGCAAGTTGTGTAATCAGCTATTTAGAAACGACTGCTCTAAACCAATAAGTTCCCTTTTCTGAAAATGAAGAAAGAAAAACAAAAGAAGAAAAATTAATAGGTTGAGTTGGGAAATATGTGATACTGGTGGCTTCTTTTCACTCTTTAAATACTTAGCTCTAACTTCTTCACAGCACTCTACTTTCCCACTTTTAAGCTTGCCTTTCATGTCCTTGGAGAAAATCTCATCACTCTCTCAGCTCACAAGAAAGTGTGCTGAAGCCAATGACAACCAGACTGATTTCCCTGCCAACTGATAAGCCTGTCAGCTTTACTAGATATTTCAGAATTTATAGCACAGATTGCATCTTCCTAAATTAAGAATTCAAAAATACGTTTGTGTATTTTCATATCACCTGATGACCTTCCACTTTGTTTACCCTCAGTACATAGTCTGTTGCAGGGAGCACAGTCAGGGAAAGCTGCTGAATTGAAGTTCTTGATTTTAAGTTCTACATCTCTGCTAGTTTTTGCTAGGGTAGAGGTTTTTTTTTTTTTGACAGTAGCTGCTATGCAGTGATGTTTTGGTTTTGTGCTGAAAACAGTAGTAATAACTCAGAGGTATTTCTGCTATTTCTGAGCAGCGCTTACACAGAGTCAACGCCTTTTTCTGCTCCTCACTCCACCCCACCTGTGAGGGGCCTGGGGGTGCACGAGTTGGGAGGGGAAACAGCCAGGACAGCTGACCCCAACTGACCCAAGGGATATTCCAGACCATATGATACCACACTGAGTATATCATGTGGCGGGAAGAACAAAGGTGAGGAGGGCGTTTGGAGCCATGCCATTTGTGCTTCCAAGTCACCCTTATGTGTGATGGAGCCCGCTTCCCTGGGGAGGGCTGAGCATCTCACTACCCATTGGAAGGGATAATTGAATTCCTTGTTTTCCTTTGCTTATGTACACACTTTTGCCTTCCCTATTACACTTTTTTTATCTCAACCTACGAGTTTTCTCATTTCTCCCTTCCAATTCTTCACCACATCCCATCACGGGGATTGAGCAAGTGGATCTATGATGCTCAGTTGCAGGCTGGGGTTAAACCAGGACAGCATAAATAAATTCACAATGAAGGAAAAGATTTGCAGAGCAAATATTTGCAGAGTGAGTATTTCACAGCACACATACAAGACAAACAGAGCAAGCACAGAAATCAGAAAGTGACTCTCAGTCCAACAAGAAGAACAAAGTCCTGAGCCCATACCATTATGTTAAAATCAGAAGTAGCTCATCAGTATAATTTTGCAGACATAAATTTATCACGATCGGAGAAACGAGACAGTCCCAGTCACCTGATGCAAAATGCAAATACATGTTTCCTCACATGTAGCCAGTTCAGACGCATCGTCCTCTTCCTTTTAAAAAGTGGGTGTTTTTCATTTAACTTGAACTATATTTTAATTGATAAAACAACATTCTTTTAATCCTTGGTTTGCTATGGACACATAACTATCGTACATATCTAAATCCCAGTGATACAATGGCATCAAGTTTAAATAAATTAATTTACCTGAAAAGTGGAATATTTTTTTATAAATGCTGTATTTATTAATATTTTTCTAATTGTTTAATGTTTTACATTTGTTTGGACTGTGTATTACACAAAATTAAGACCTATAAGAGAATTAATGTTATAAGAAAGTATTTCAAACAAAATGCAATAGCAGTTAAAGAAATCTAATAAAGTATAATTTGATTTAACTTTTTCCCGTATTAGTTTTTTGTTTTCTCTTTTCCTCTTGACATTTATATTTTCAGTATAGTCTTTCTGTGTTTCTTTAGTTACCTTTTTCCTCCCTCAGCCTTCTCTCTTATTTCTTCCTGTACTGTTCTGTCCTACTATTTTTAGTTAATTTTTTCCTGTGCCTTTTTCAACCATCATTTGGGCTCAGCAAGAGAGCAAAACTATTTCACACAAGGAAAGAGCTGCACGGAAAAGAAAAATGTTTTTTCTCAGTCTTCCCTAATGAATCCGTGGCTTTTTCAAGCAAAAATACTTGAAGAAATGATTTGCTGAAATTCACTAGTTTAACAGGGAAAGATTGCATCTATCTGCCATTTAAGTAGTAATCTGCTTTAAAAATAATTCAGTCAGGCGGCACAATCATGGTGGCCACACTTATGAAAGTGATATTGAAATTGTAATTCATGGCAATCTGTGGTGTATAATTGGCACACACAGACTATTTTTCTGACGTGCTAAAGATTTTTTTATTCTTTCTTGGGTGTATATTCTTAGTGCTTTTCAAAGTTGCAAATTCCAAAGGACATAAGTGGGAATGCAAAAAGTTAGTAAATTCTTCTTGATCACCACTTACATCTCTTAGTTACATGTTGGGCTAAACCAGTGACAAAATATTGTTGTAGAAATACTACCTATAAAAAAGTAGGACAAAGTTTCAAGAGATAGTATATGTTACCATTAATTTATTACATGCCCTGATTTCTATGTACTACACAGTTTAAAATAAAATTATTTTGGTATACAAAAGGTTTTCTTAGACCAACTTCACCTCAAAAGAGAGGTTCAGAATGTCACAAGTGCAGAAATATGTCACTCCAGTTTGGATAATATTATAAAAAACAAATGAAAATCCCCTTCATCTACTCCAAAACTGTGCTTTGAACATAACCTTTCAGCTTCATAAGAAAAAGTAATTCTGAGAAAATCAAGCAGCAAATATTTTCAAAAGTTTATTTTTAATAATTGTACTGTCTTTAATACCCAGTACTTTGGAAAAATGTTGGAATCTCTTCTGCATATGTACTGCATTATGAGACAGAAATGAGTTTCCGCCCTCAATAAAGGAGGAAGCACTTAGACAAAAAAAGTCTCTGGACAGGAAATAATGTCAGGAGAAGTAGAGCATCTTTAGCAAATCCCAATTTAAAAACTTGCAACTATTTTCAAGCAACACTGACAGTTAAGTTTCCAAGCATATAAACACTTGTTGCTTATACAATTCAATATCAGCACATGCTTGGAGAAATGTAAAATCATGCATTATTTTAAACATGATTATTTTCCTACACCCTGGAAAAGAATATGAATTTCATGCCAAAGTAATTATCATTTTAAAAAGCTCTTAATTCTGGTATTTCAGTATTCAATAAGGTGTATGGGAGCTGTGGAATAACCATTTTACATATAAAGTTTCTCTGTGAAACTCAGAAATAATGAAAAAATCATTCTGAAGAAAAATAAATGCAGAAAAAATATTTTCTCTTCCATTTCACCAAAGAAGCTACTTGAACCTTAAGACATTTATAAAATAATCAACTCCCATTTTTATCTCTGTATATTTCTGAGGTGGTGGGGGTGGGCTGACACACCTGAGAGATGGGATTCCATCCAGAGGGACCTGAACAAGCATGAGAAGTGGGCATATGGGAATCTCTTGACGTTTAACNGAAGGTAGAATCAGACTGTAAGGAAGAAATTCTTTATTGCGAGGATGGCAAGACACTGGAGCAGGTTGCCCAGAGTGGTGGCAGATGCTCAGTCTATGGAAACATTCAAGCTCAGGTTGGATGGGACTCTTAGCAACCTGATCTAATTCAAGATGTCCCTGCTAATTACAGGAGGGTTGGACTAGATGACCTTTCAAGATCCCTTCCAAGCTAAAGCATTCTATGATTTTAATAAACAATTCCAACATATTTCATAAAGGAAATATAAGAGAAAATCGTATATATTTAAATGCATGGTTCATTTCTAGACTTCTGAGAATCATCATCAAGTCCATGTCAGTGATAACTTAGTAGAATAACTTTAATTGTGACCTATACAATATATTTCTATGTATTAGGTAACTAAGCCCACTGTATTCAGAACCATGCATGTTATATTTCTCTCAAAAAAAAAGCCAAAGCACCTCTCTTCCCCTTACTTCACTATTTGAGAATGAAGGCACACACTACCTGGTTAAGTTAAATGAGACCTCTGAATCCCAACATATTAAAGATATTGAAAATAAGTCATCAAAAATGCTAGAAAAAAAAATCTGGAAAAATTTGTATCATAAGTCTTCTTAAAATCTTAAGCAGACTACACAAAGTAGTCCCCAGACAATTTTTGCTTTTGTGATCTATGAAGTAGCCAATTACAGTACGTGATAGTCTAAACTTATGAGATCTGATTTCACAGAAGAGCTTCTGAGTTCTAAAATCAGCTCATATGAGCACTTATATTACAACCCACCGAGTTCAGAGCATTTGCTAAAGTAAAAAACCTATTTTTTACATTACCATAAATAGCTGTTGCTTCTCTCAACATAGTTTAAGAAAATTTCAACTTCCTATCACTTTTTTTTTTTCACAGTGAAAAGTCTTCTAGCTTAATTTATCTCCAAGTAATGTCTAGCTAAAACCTAAGTTTATTTTTTATGCAGCTAATTCTGGAAGAATCACATGAATCATTTTGAGTACTCTCAACTGCAGAAGTGTGACCTTAGCCATTTATGTTCAGTACTGGTTTTGCTATGACTGAGATGCAATTGTAATCAAGACACAACAACTGTAAGTGAGCACAATTCTTTGCCTAGCACATGATCTTGGTCATGCTAACGGTGGTCCCTAACACAGGAGGCAATTAGCACACACTGCCACATCTCCTTTCCTCTTTGATAAGTGCACCTCTGACAAAGCTAACTGCAGTAGCACCATCATTTTTTCAAACATCAAAGGCCTATGTAGATTTGATATGACATACATATTTTCCCAATATGTGAGGCTGATCAGCTTCAATAACAATTACAGAGAACACTGTTAGTTCTGAAATAGTTGTCTAGTTTGTCAGTCTTTTCTTAGGCAATTATGGCATTCTTTGATTTCACTATTTCTACTTCATCTGTGTATTGCAGTGGTTCCTCTCCTCAGACCTATCTGCAGGAGGGCTATAACTGGCATCTACCTCACCAGCAATTATATTGCCTCTCTTTGACCAGAAGTCATAGCAACAGTCATTTAGAGAGCATCAAGCACACTGGTATGTGACCTAAAAGTGTATAGGGAATTTCTCCTTAAGAAGTTAGGATTATGACCCTCAGGATAAAAAAAAAAAAAAACAGGAAAGCAAAATTCAGACCTTACACTCCTAGGAACTTGCCTATGACCGAAGTCATAGCCAGTATCAGTATTTGTTCCATAAACATAAATTTTTATCTTTAACCTCCAGGAAGTATTTAATATTTAAGTTTTATTAGAGAAAAACCATCAATATGTTGTTGCAGCCATATAGAAATTATAATCAGACATCTATTCTTTTGGTATATATAATGTTGGCTTCTCAATAGACTAATCTTTCATTTCCCCACAGGCACACATTGCATGGAAGATATTCCAGTTTTCATAGTCTATTTATAGATGGAATTTGTATTTTCATTTTTCTCTTCCACAAAGAAAGGAGTATTATTCCAACAAAATGCAAACTATATATCTGTCTTTCAGCAATAACAATGGAATAAGCAGAAGCTGAAAATCTAAAGTTGTTACAATGCTGTCAGACTGGTCACTGCAAAATCAAAGACTGTGTTTCTTTTCTTTATGTCATGATTTAAGGCCAAAGTCAAGTAAGCACCATGCAGCCCACACTCACCCCCCCCATCAAGTGGAATGGGGATGAGAACCAGAAGTAAAGCCTGTAAGTTAAGAAAAGTTTAATAATTGTAACAAAGTAAAAAATAATATTAGTACACAACTGTAATAGTAATAACAATAATAATAAATATAACCCAAGAAAGAAAGTGATGTACACTACAGTTGCTAATCACTCACTGACCCATGCCAAAGTTCATCCCTCTTTCAGGTAACTCCCCTGTTTATATACTGAGCATCATGTAACAACTTCAGGTGGCCAATTCAGGTCACCTGTCCTTGCTATGCTCTCCCCCCCAGCTTTTTTGTGCATGTCTTCAATGGCAGAACATAAGACTGAAAAAAAAGAATAGTCCTTGGCTTAGGGCAAATACTACTTAGCCACAACCAAAACATCCATGTGTTGTCAACATTATTCTCATAATGAATCTAAAATGCAGCACTGTACCAGCTACTGTGAAGAAATTAACTCTATCCCACCCAAAACCAGAACAGCTTTCTTATAATTAACTAATGAATTAAAGCACCACAGTGTCTTCTTGCCTAATCTGTTTATTTTCTTTATTCAGATAAGAGTTGCCAGTTTTAGTGGTGTATGCATCTTGAGTTAAATCTGAGCAGTACTTATTAGTCAAAGACTTTTTCCAGTTGACAGAACCGTGAAAAATGCAATTATACAAAGCTGATAGATTATTTCTTTTAAGAAACTGTCACATTTATTCAACCTGCATGTAGAAGCCTGCACACAATTATGTCAAAATGTGAAGATAACATGGACAGCAATTGGAGGAAATATTTTCAGATTTTTACTGTGTCCAGATTCTGCCTATATAAACATTATAGATTAGAAAGCCCTACAAAAAAAATAATGCATTCAAACAGAATATATTCACTTCTCTTAAAAAAGACTGTAATTAAGTTTCTCTCTTTGCCTGATTGATGTTACTTTTAAGTGTTATCTTTATGGTCTCATCTCTCTCTTCCCTCAATAAAAAGATGCTAACATATACACTGAGAAGACTAAAAGGGAAGCAGGGGGAAGATGGGATGACCCACATAAAAAAAACTACTGAAGCTGATAAGAGTTTAAGTCTCTGCAAAATTTCCTTTTTTTTCTCTTCTCCAATTCTACCAGGTGCAACACAAAGGAGAGAGCATGACCTTTACAAACCAAGTGACCTCATAACTGCTAAAGCTCTTTAAAAAGATACAAGCTCTCTCGTACAATGAAAGTGTCCCACAGAAAGATGAAACACTTGTTCTACTCACAGGACAGAGTAGGGCTTCTTTCCAGCCACAGAGTAAACTGAACTTCCAGTCTCTGGGTTTGAAAACTTGGACCTGAAAACAGGAATGAACAGTCTCATAATGTCCCAGGAGAATATGATTTATTCTGCTGCCAGGTGACTCTCTCCTAATTGATCTCAAAAACCAGCCTCTATGCAATTAAAAGCTAAAGAAAAATCTCTTACTTATTACTTAATGTAATAGAAGATGCTGTAATGATGGAATCTATAAATTCATTTATACATGCATATATGCAGAGAGAATATATTGGAATGTAAGCTAAAAAATTGATATTTAAAATGGAAAATACAACATATAGGTGCATTTTTTTATGCAATTAAAGCCATGCTAAAGCCATGCTAAACTGCTAAAATAACTATTATGCAAAATAACTTTTCATTATTCTGGATTTGCTTTAGACATCTTAATCTTAGGTTAAATTTGCAGTCTGGAGGGTGGGAGTCAATGTTTGCTTGTTTTGTTTCCAGAGCTAAATAAATTTGGAAATACATAATTAATATGTAATCAATATGTAATTAATATTTGTATCAAAAAGCAAGACAAATATAGTTTAAAAAGTACAGCTGCAGAAAGTGTAACCTGAAAACTCATGACCTGAACCTGAATATTTCTGCAGAGCTATTAGTATAACATTCTGGCTAATATGCATATCAATTAGTTTAAAAAGTAGGTATAGTTAGCATGTAGTTAATAGAAAGTATTTAATTTCTGTCACAGAGAAGACCCCAGAGAGAAAAAAAAATTACACATTTTCCCTTTTTGATGGCTAAAATTTTCAATGGTTGCAGAATGATTCATTCTAACAGGTGGAGATTATCTATAACCCTATTAAGTGGCTCTGTTTGCTCTTTAAATAGAGGTTGTAATGTGCAATGTAGACACATGCTGGCCAGATCCATGCACAGGCATGTTCTTACAGTGCCAGAGGCCTTATATGGAAGTTTCCTGAGCTACTAGATTAAAATTTTGATATAAACTGCCATTTTAGTGAGAGCCTATGAAAATGAATAAATCCAAAAGATGAAGTTGCTTACTGGTGGATATGAAATCTTAGATTTTTAAAAGGCACGGAACACTTGGAGCAGCATGAGAATCCAAATGAAATTCCAGCAAACGTCCATTAACTTCAACCAAGCAAGAGTTTCACATATTCATACTGACACAGGCTAACATACAAAATTTTTGACAAAGGGTAAACCTGTAAAACCAGCTGCTTAAGACGTGAAAGATGCCATAAATAACATAAACAGAGCAAAATCTGCCCAGTTTGCAATTCAGAATTTAAAATAACCTTCCATCTATAGCATTTTTTGAGATGCCTGCAGAGCTTGGCACCAGAACCGAAGCATTAAAATCTATTTCAAAGCTATCGCATGAGTATAGAGAGGATTCTCTAGAAACAGCAAGATATCATCACAGAGCACAGGAGGTGGAACAAGCAACATTCATTTACAGCCTTCAAAAATAGCCTCCAAAGAACAGAAAAGCATTAGCTGTCATAACTAACTACTTATGGGCAGTGCCCTCCAGAGCAGTCAGTCAGCCTCCCCATTTCATCCTCATTTTTTCCCAGGCTGGGCTCAAGACCTCACAGCTTCCTCAGTGGTCACAAGACCTCCTCACAGTTCCCTCAATGTGCTTCAACTTTTCTAAGAAAGACTGCCACCATTTCTCTATCTCACCTCATCTCTGTCTCTAGTTCTGCCATATTATTTCTTCTTGCATCAGCCAAATTTGTCTCACAAGGCTTTTCTTTTCCTTGCCTGCCTCAGTTCCCTAAAGTTATGTCTGCATGAGAAAGTCATAGGGTGAATCAGACCTGAAAGTCCATGTTTTTTGCAAATTTCATACCTAGTTTCACTCCTGAGGCAAGTATGTGACTCCAAATTAAGTCAGATACCTCCTGATGTGAAACCTGTAATCTTCTCTTCACTTGGGTTTTCTATACTGTAAAGCAATAATTTACCATGAAGTGCTTTTGGCTAGAGAGCACACCACAAGCAAGTTACACTGAAATTATGTCCTATTACATTCTTTCTTGAAATGCATTTGACTGTTTGTTTGGGGGGAGGGGAGAGTATTTCTTAGAAGCACATTAAGATACGTGCTACACCAAAAGCTGAAAACTGCCTGAGAAAAACACCAGTTGTTACTTTATGAGCTTTTTTTATGTGGGAAACAAGTCTAAGGTAATAAATTATTTAAATAAAAAAGTCAATGTTTTTAAAGGTGACATACAGAGAAAATGCCATTGTATTTTCACACAGAATATTTACACACATAGAAAAGTAGGTCAGTATTAGCTTATGATTCCAGCTCTATTTCATTCTTAAATGTCTGTCACTGGTAACGTGTCTCCTTTTTTGTCCCTGTCAGACCTTTCCCATTTCCACCTTATAGAAATAAAACCCACAAAACCAACAAACAACCAACAACAGCAAAACCCAGCAAAACACCTCTTTTTCCACTCTTCAGTTTAATAATTTTTTTCCTCCCTGTCTACTTCAATCTCCTTGCTCACTCTCTGGTAGCCTTCATATCTCCACAGCAACACTGTTCTTTCCTTTCCAATGCAAGTTCCACAGCAAAAGATTATGAAGGAAAATAAGTCTGTTGCAGATTAAGGTTGTTACCACTGTTATCTCTGTTATGTTTAAGAACATTTATAATAAAGAAAGAACAAATCTCACATTCCCACCTCCCTACATCATGGGAGAGATTCACATGTAAAGTTCTGAGAAAGTCTGGATTGTAATTTTCATTCATCATTTGATATGTGTATAATTTGAAGCCTGATGTGCTCAAACATCCGTAAGGCTTTGCATTTTATATTCTAAATAACACTATTGATTGTTCAAAATATTTGGATTCTAAGCCTAACAAGAGTGAAATAAGATAGATGCTGTATTTTGTTCACTAAATATATATTTTTCTCCTGAAAATCTACATCTGAAGAACTACATGAATGGACTTACATACTTGAATGATCTGTCCATCATATCTTAAGACATGCAGTGGTTATATGACTGTTACATTGCTCCAAAATCATTGTGTTTTCAAGAGGAAAATCTGAAAATTATACTAATTTTCTCCAACAGGTGGCCTTTTCCTACTTGGGGTTTTTTTTTATCCCTGTGTAAATAAACAAATCATGCATTACACATACACCATTGATTCCTAGGAAGGTAGAAGTTTCGAAGAGCTATTTATGTCAAACACCTTTCATCCTGTGTTGCAGAAATATAATTTTCTGCTAATTTTCACAGAAAATTTTGAACATGCTTTTTTTTGTGCATTTTGTAAAGGCTAGCACGTTTATTTATATATTTTCCAGAGAATTAAAAAAAAAATCAATTTCCTATTTTGAAATTTGGGCAACTTATTAATGCAAGTTTTTGAGAACCAAGTAAAATGAGTTCAAATGGGAAAAAAGAAACAAACAACCACCACCACCTCAAAAAAAACTCCAACAAAAGAAAAAACACCCCCAAAACTAGACACAGCTATCTAAGCATTCAGCCCATTTTTCCATTACAGATTGCTGAGGAAAGGTGAAAAGAATGTTGGATGAGAGCTTAGAGAGAAACCCGTATTTTTTCTCTAAATTTTGGTGATAAAACATATCACTGCTGCTCAGTTACCCTGTACTTTCTACATATACATCTATATACTCACATGTACACATACACACACTCACACCTTTATTCCCACTTTTCTCCCATACATTTAAAGCAAACAACCCCACAATGCAAATCCACTGAGAAGTAGTTAAAGAAAACTTCAAAGTTATATGGTTATACATTCAAGAGTCAGGAGGCAGAGCAAAGTAAAAGCTAAACTTTTAGATTTATAGCAGTGGCTAACTCAGCATTGCTCTTTGTGGTCCCATACAGATACAACAGAACTTATATCTTCCAGTACTTTATAGTCAAAGGAATAATTATCTATTTCTAAATCTACTTCATTTTTAAATCTTACTACATTAAAATTAAGATAGTTACTAGAATAATAAAACTGAGGTAGTTAGTTTGCCAAGAAACTCCAGATCAGTGCTATCCAAGCTAGCTAAATTAACTGCATGGGGAAAAAAGATAGGGGAAAAGATTTTTGTTCTTTCACAAATAATAATTCTATATAAATTGACTGTGATGAATGCTGGTACTGAAGTGAGTGAGATTTAAATGCTACTTTTAGCAATTAAACTAAAACCAGTTAAATAGCTGCTCTAAAGTTACTGAAGCATAACTCAAGTAAGTAATTAGACTAGGCAGAAAAATGCTACTTCAAATTTATTATATACACAGCTCACATCTAAAGGAATATGTTCTTTTGGGATCCTTTTTTCCCAGTTCTGTTTCTTGGACAAGGATGAGCATAAGAAAAATTAGTTATATTTTGCTTCTTTGTTCTGCAGTGATAAACCAGACTGTCTACAGCATATTGCATTATTTCTTCAGGAATCTGCAGGATTTGGGGTTCTAACCCTGCCTTTCCTTCCATCCTATCTGTTGTGGAAGTGAATGTAGAAGGGTTTTTTTTACTATTTTAAAATACTGGTTTAGGAAGCAGACGTCACTTTAATGGAGGAGGTGGGGTGGTTGTCTATGGGTTAAGTTTTCTCCTGACACAACTGCATCTCACCTTTTTCCTGTTTTTATTTTAGTTAGACTATCTGACACAATCAGGTTAGAAATTTTGAATATTTATGCCTATAAGCTGTATACAGAAAAACAGGCATGGGCTATTAAAACCAAAATGTTCTGCTGAGAGTTCAAGATTTTCCAGCTTTGGTATTGATTTAATCAGCAACATGGTGTCCTTTGTTTTTCAAAGGAGTAAGAGTACGGAAGATCACAGCAGGAAACATACAGCAAAGCTGAAGCCATGGCATAAGATATTGCCATTGGTATGAACACTACTGTAAGCACATTCAAAGTATTTATCTCCTTCTGCAGCAGCTGCCTGCAGCTATACTGACCTGGTGCCTCAACAGCTCGGGCACATCAAATGGAGAGAGTCAAAGGAGACTGGAAGATCTCCTTTGGGTGATCTCCAAAGCCCAGGGTATGGCCTGGAAGTAATTTATTAAGCATACTTCTTTGGCCTGAAGGAGATTTACTAAAATTGTTTCCTCTGGGGCAACACAAAACCAAATTTAAGCACTGACTGAGGTGCTACTTCAAATTCATTCTTTATAAAACCCCAGGGGTCTTCAGTTATTCCACAACTATTTCCTAAAGGTAAAGGGCCTTTTTTTGAAACAGAAGTAACTCAGAAGAAAACTGGCGAAAATGGGAGTTGCCAAAACAACTTTAATAAAGGTATATAAATCAAGAACATTCATAATAAAAAGCCAATTACATTTCTTAAGCTTCAGAAGAAAAGGCAAAGCACATATTATCTGGAGCAAAAAGGGTTAAAAGATACTCAGAATTGTGAAACAAAGGGGTAACATGCTAGACATTCAGACTAGTTTGATATAACACTGTCAGACAGTCTATGAGCAATGGGCAGGTTATTTTCTCTAGGTTTCAAGTCCAAAACCTTCCTTGAGGTTCTTGGAAGAGAAGTGCTAAGATGAAAATGAACTGCTATTAAATATAATTTGTTTTATAATAATTTGTTTATAATTGCTGTTTTATGATTACTTTTGTTGGCAGGATTTTCCACCTGCTACCTCTTTAATCAAAATTTCTTTTATTTTGTTAGAAATTTGTTGAGTTGTAACATTAGTCTTGCCTAGATTAAAAGTGGCTCCAGATAAAGCTAACTAATAAGGACAGAGAGGATTTTTTTTACATCTTTGTAAATTTCATTCAACTGAGTGTACAACCTGAGACAGATTTGAAAGACCAAGGTATTGGGGTAAGCCTCTTTTAAATTTCAAATGTTAGCATCAAGCGATAGATTTTGAGGAAAAGCCCTTCCTATGTGGCAGGCACAGACAAAAAACTCTGGCAAGAAGCAGATGGCAGACATACAGCTGAATGCTCTGAATATTTACTAAGAACATCACTTAAATCAAAAAGGGAAGCACAGAATAGACAAATGAAGAGATGGAAGTAACTCTTAATGCTCAGATTTGCCTCAAGACACAAATAAAAAAAAATCAAGTGGAGAAAACCACTAGCTCTTCACAAATTGCTTCAAAGCTGTCTTGCTTCTGTCACAGGTTTACCTACTCTGGGAAGTGTGGTAACTATGAAAAATAAAGTATCACTTCTTAGCTCTGTTCTTGGGACAAGTAGGATTAATCACTGAAATCTTTAAAAACTGATCAAGGAGAAAGACTAAGTAGGATTAAGAGATATTGGGGAGAAAATAATTAATCCAAAGGAAATTCGTCGCTTTATTTCGAGTTTAAAAGCAAGTCAAACTAATACCATTTGAGACTGAAAAAGGGAGATATGGGGATATCCTGGCCTACATAATTTTGCGATTCAGGCAGATTATCTTTCCTCCTTCATATTTCTAAACTGCATATGTATACAGATCAGCCCTAAGAAACTCTTGAATAGAACTCAGTTTCTGAAGGCTCAATTCTGAAGGCTGTATTTAAACAGGCTTAGATAGGAAACAATCTTAGCCATACAACAATAACAATACGATGGCAGTGTTCATCTATTTCCCCGGGGTTACACAACTGGGAGTTGCACAGCACTTGGACTGAGCATTTCCCATTGTGAATGGCTGCAGTTATGGATTGCATATTAGTTATGATTGGTTAATTTACAGGCAATTTTATCAGCTATGATAAAATGCTGTGATATGCAAGCATACAATATTCTCCCATATTGCTCTGGGGTCTTGATTTTATTCTTATTCTGAGAGGTACTTTGGCACTTTAATCAGTATTGACTTCAGGAGTTACCTGCAATATGCATTTAGAAATCACAGAATTTGTGATTCAACATTTGAAAATGCAGCTGTCATATTACTCACTTTGGTGTCAACAAAAACAATTGCTGAATGCCCAAAACAGTGCATATACTTGATACAAAAGCAATAATGTGGTTCAGCTTTCCTGATGTGTTTGTGAAAAAACACACTGAATTATTATCCAGTGGACAAAACAATCAGGACAGTTTTATATTATTTTACTTTTAATTTTTAAATGATGGGCTTAGAAATTTTTCATATGGAAACTTCTTTCTAAACCTAAGAATAATTTTTATTTCATTTCTCAAACAAAAAGAATTTTCTTGAGTAGCACACTACAGTTCAAGTATAAAGTTTCTTTCTAGCAATGAAGAATATTAGATTCCACGGAGAAGACCCCTGGACAATAGAACAGCACAAACTCTCAGCAACAATAGAACTAAAAACACCTAGAGAAATAGCCAAACACTGAGAGTAGCTACCCCTAGAGGATATACAATTTGTGTTCTTGAATATATTCAAAATTCAGTGAACAAACTGAGATGATTGGGCCAGCTTTAAGCAGGGTGTGGGAATAAGAGAGCTTCAGAGGCCCCTTGCAACCTCTAACATTCTGCACTTGCATGATTCTATTTTCGCTAACTCTATACAAGTAATTTTCTCCAAATCACTCTATTAAGAGAAGATAGACAAAATAATTGAAGAATTGAGAATAGAAGCAAAGGAAGAGTGAACTGGTTGCTCAGAGGTAATTGCTGAATTATTATCAAAACCAGAACCACCAGGTAAGAAGTGCTGACAGTAAATTGGGCTGTTTATTCAGTAGTATTTCTAGTGAGCACTTACCACTATGCTCTGGTTAGATTTAAGTCTAAAGCCAGATTGAAAGGCAAATAAAAGCAAAGCAAGAAGCACTGAAAGGGAATAAATACAGGGAAAGACATATAGAGTAATTAAGATTCAAAGCTCTCAGATTATAGGAAATCATGATGTGTTTTGTACTAAGAGAGACAAGATGAGATAACAAAGCTAGTGGAAAGAGTCTGAAGTCAAATTAAGAGAGGAAACAGCATGGTACTGGTGAAAGAAGGAAACCTACAGTGAGTGCTTGAGGTGCATAGGTGATGGAAGAATAAATTTATTGGAGATGGCAGTGTATAGTGACAGACTGCAAAAGAGATAAAACCAACAAAGATCTCCTTGTGCACATCAGTTTTGCTGCTACAGTGATCATATTCATTGAATCAATATGCCAAAGGGATACTAAAGAATAAATAAAATCTGTTAGAGTTGAGAGGATACAGTTTGCACCAGTTAAGAAAACATTTACTTAACTGAATAGGTTATAGTATGATATCATAGCTGTATAATAAAATTGTTTTTCTGCATTTTGGAGTACCTGGATACTTGTTTTGTGACTGAAGCATTTTCTGTATACTTTAGAGAAAATGACCCAGCTGGCTACAAAAATTCTTCTAGCATTCCCATACCTTCCAGCATCCTTTAGTAGAATTAAATGCCTATCAATTGACAGGCGAATTTGAAAAAGTTTTAGAGAATGAAGCAGGTCATTATACCAAAAAATGATAATTTATATTTTCGACCAATTGACAATGACCTAGGTGATATGTTCTGTGTGCATGTTTTGGATGACAGAAGTCAGACGTGTGGTATCAGTGCTTATGGCAGGCCCTGTCTAGTCTCCTTATAATCATAAGATATGCTTCCTCAAAATACTCACTCCTACCAATAATAGGATTTAATTAGTGAAGTTATCTGTTTTCTCATCAGGCTCCTATAGTCTGAAGTAATTTTCTGAGTTCCTTAGTATTACATGTGACTTCGAATGAATCTTATGTGTTGTGTATTAGACTCTTCAATAAATATGTTTCTGCTGTCCTGACAATCTTTAAAAATGTTCATCCAGAGCCCTCTTATGCAAATACTTAATTTTGCTATCTTTAGCAACAATCATTACAAGTGGCTGTGCTGGAAAAAAAATCACACAACATTCCAGCAGAAAAAGTAGTTCTAGCAAGCTGAAGAAAGTACAGCTGTGGGACATATTAATTAATACCAGTTCTGTTCATCATATACATTATACACCAAGGGCAGATTCGTGCTTATTCCAGATTCAGTCAAGAGTCCACCAATTATTAATGTCTCTGAAAACATGGAGAAAAATAAATTATGCTTTGGTTAGAACCACACTTCCTATGCAAAAGTATGCTAACACTTTCTATTTTTCCTGTTTTCTTCCTTGTAATGACAGAAGAACTTGAAACATTCATAGCAGTTACAATCAGAGTCTTTGTACTTGACATGTAGTGGAACCACTTGGATATCTTTCTACCTACACCAAGAAAGAATGCATAATCACCATTGTAATAGTCCTCTGACTGTTCTTTATAATGTGTTACTGGACCTATAGACACTAATCATGAGCAATCCTAAGTGCATGATAATGGGCATCTACCTGGTACTTTCAAATGCATGACATCCTTTTTTTTTTTTTAAAGTAGGTACAAGTCTGGGCCTTCATAGGCTTTCACAATTGTAACACATTGCTAATATGCATGGACATCATCTCCACCGCCTCACACTCCTTCCTTCTTCATCCTTACCATCTCTAGAAGAGGTGCACTCAAGATTTTTTCCATACAGCCTTTTTTTTGCTATTTTGGTGTGTACACAAATCTGAATTTGGCAGTGACAAACCTCATCTGATGTACTACATCACAGTTCTGCCCCCTTAAATAGAGTAGACACTTACATCCGTCATATATCTTCCAGATCTCTCATTTCCTGAGAATGCATGCAGCTATTTTCTTTTCATTACCTATTTTTCAGTCAGCAGTAAGAATATGACAGTCTAAATTTAAGATCATCTCAGCCACAGGTACTGTACAGATATGTTAATAAAAAATGCCATTTTTCTTTTTTCATTCGTGCCAACAGGAATAGATATGCAACACAGTCTTTGGACAGGCAGAAATTGGGGTATTTGTTTTGTAATCCTTTGAAGAATATTGTTGCTCAACAGCTTCTTTGTGAATCAGGAAGGTGACCCTGCAATCATCACAGCTCATCAAATTTCACTTAATAAGAACTCAAGAGAGCACCGGTGAGAAATACAGTGTAGAGGGATAACTGGAATGAATTTGATGATACTGCTTTACAAATTGTAGCTAGTACTATTCAATTAGTTTGATGTGTTGAAATCTCAGTGGAAAAAACTACAAGGCAAGATTTTTAGGAAAATGAGACTTCTCTCAACTAATATTGCTCAATACAAAAAACAAACTTTCAGGTCAAAAGAATTATGTCAGATAGCTTCTCCCTTCTATTCAAACCACATCAGCTGGTATCACAATCTCTTCCCAAAAGCCAGTGCTTTACTCACACATCACGATAGCCACAGCATTGCTATAGCAACTGGAGGGAGAGTTGCTAAAAATGTATACAATTCAATCATTCAGCAGGACTAATTTGCAAAAAGGAGCTAAGAAAAAAAAGCAAAGAGATGCTACTGCTACACACCCCTCCACATCCTCCCAACAGAAAGAGCACACACACACACACATGCTCACCTGCCACTCTTCACCATCACCAAAAAAGAGAAGTTTTAATTGATGTAATTGTAAAAGACATTAATTTATTGGAAACTCAATGGTGTCCATACATGTTGGAATGATTGTCTTCTACCTCTCAAGATTTGTCACTACACCTACACCACTAAAGTTTAACAAAGCATATAAAACAAACACATTTTTGGGACTGCAATTAGTTTTAAAAAATGTTTTTCTCAGGTCCAGGAGACCATTAAACTCTAGCCTTCAGAATGCTGCACATGACACAAGTTTACATATCTCACAAGTCAGTCCTGTTAGTTCCAGCAAAACAGTGGAGGAAAATATGGTTAGAAAGCTTCAGCATTCTTTGGAAGAGGAGTTTACTGAGGTCAGGGCTTTGCACAGTAACACAGGGTCTCATTCAGTTCAGTTGTAACTTTTCATGGGAACTTTCCCAATAAATTAAAAAAAAACCAAACAAACAAAAACCACAACTCTTTAACTGGAAATTACTTTTAAAATAATTTGATTTTGTGTACTAAATACTATGATTTTTTGCAACATAGGCACTTTCAAAATATCTGTTGGCTACCAAGTGTGCTTATATGAGGGAAAAGCTCATATTAGGTTTATTCCTCTTAACTTCATACACATTGATAATTCCCCCCAGAAGTTATCATATTTTTTGTCTCATCTATTAGGCATAGAAGTTAAAGTGTCTCAGTCTTCCTGACTTGACTCTTCAAAAGCAAATTTGGCTGCTTCATTCATATACTGGAACTTAGATGTCATGATTTCAATGCTATGTGATCAATAAACATCACTTCCATCTATCATACTCAAACATCTACTTTGGTTTCAAAGGCATAATTAGCTGGAGTTTAAAAACTTTAAGGGTCAAATAAAAGATTTTGTAGCTTATTTTCCATGTGAGACCTCAAATACTGAATTGTATTGTATCAAGTACAACATTTCATCAACATTTTTTTCTTCTTCTTTCCTCTACAACAGATATAGAAAGAGAACTTTTCTTGTCCCCAAACGCCAAGTGTCACTGTCTAAATACTTATCAAGTCCAATAGGTTGGACTGAACTTTTAGCAGAAAATGCTTTTAGTCCTCTTGGTACAAGAGTGGCTTTCTGCAGCCATCAGCTGCAGTTCTGAAAGCGCATGAAAGGCGTTATTCTTTTTTGATAGCAGCTTGTGTGATAAATATGCCCACTGACAGCAGAAACCTGCAAGCAAGTCTGCCAACTGATGCCACACATAACCCATAATTGCTTATTAGTACTTCAGCTCATTTCAGGTAAGAGTCTTCCAGCCTTTTTCCCCCTAGACACAAGAACTTTAGCGCAGACAGTTTTGGGTTGGGCAGACAGACTGGAGAGCCGCAAGTGCCCTCTTCTGGATATCTGATGCTACTCCAATTTATCCACAGACCAGCACTGAGGCAAGATTGGTGACCAGATGTCTCAAATGCTGTCTGCTGAAGTGTTTTGCATTCTGTATCCCTTGTCTGAAAATGAAAAGATTTCTTATACTGTAAGCTTTTTAGTGCAAGCTACACAGACTAAAGAGCATCAGCCAAATAGCTTAATAAGAAAATACCTAGCAGTGTAATTTAGGAAAGATTATTTCCCCATCATTTATGGGCAATGTCTCTGTCAATGTGTTTCTTAACTGAGTACAGAAAATGGATCTTTAATCGTATCACTTTCAAGCATCATTTAGATTAAGAATTGTCCTCTTTCTTTTTCCTCCAAGTCTGACTTTCTTTTTTTCTTTTTTTTTTGTCTTAAAATATCAATAAGGATAATCTATATATGAAGGAAAACAATAGAATGTCAAAACTCAAACATTAGTATATCTTATACCTAGCCACCAATCCTCAGGGAGGTAGATAAAGTTTCTCAGTTCCCATCTGGGCTGGGAGTGTTCACAGTTCTGAAATGCACCAAACCACATCCATAAATCAGTATGTACCTAAATAAAGATTTAATATACTTCCTATAGTTTTAGATATCTTCATTTGACAAGCCAGGAATATATATTTACATACATTAAAGATTAAAATGAATGTTGCGCATGACAACACAATTTACACATTAAACTATTACACAGATGCTGAAAGGAACACTGTAGACATGGGTTTATTCTATAACTAGCAGCATTTGGAAAGTTTTTAACAAAACTGAAGCAAAATTGAGAAAGTTTTAATTAAAGGATTGATTCTATTTCACTTCAACTCTCTAAGAAAGTTATCATTTTGACATATAAGAACAACCAGGAAGGTCACGTAAGCCGTGTCCAATTTCCTCTCATACTCCATCTGACTTGTGTCTAAAGGATATGGAGGAAAACAGGTTATGAGACCCAGTAATTCTGTATTATATTTTGTTCAGCATAAATACATACAAATGAGATCCAACACCTACAGTGCAACAACCCTTCTGAGACCCATTCATGTGAGAAAAACCTGACATGTTTCCAGTGTATAGAATAAAGGTAAACTTTAACTTTCTCAGCTTAAGAATGGAAAATCCAAAGTCAAAAAGAAAGAGTGGAAATCAACTGTTGAATTTGCAAGCACTCCAGACAAGTGTGGTTATTGTCATCAATTGTTTTGCAGTTTTTCTTCTTAGCAAATATCATCATGTCATTCTTCAAGGCAAGCCTGGAAATCAACACACAAACAGAAAAGTTCTTTCCATCATGACTACTGAGCGATGTGGGGAAGTCACCCAGTTCAACTGCACTCAGGGTCATAGTTCACTGCCTTGAGATTTCAAATGTTGAGACTTCATTACAGTCTTAAGTAAAAGTATATATTTATTTTTAGTACCTCAACCTATATTTTATTTTCTCACTTTCTGCATAGCACCTTCTGTAGCTCTCAGATCCACTGCTAATCCAAGTCACATGGGTTCACAGGTGGGAAGCTAAGTCAGGAGAAAAGGAAAGATCCAGCCAGCCAAAAGGTAACTTTCAGCTTGCACTGCAAATTGTTCTAGAAAATCCTGCCCCCCAGCACAAAACATGGGATTAAGTAGCCATGCCATGCAAAAAGCAAACAAAAGTTGCAACAGAAGTCACATGAAAGACATACTGGTCATTTGTTGCAGGCTGGACTTGGAACATTAATCAAAATTAATCAGATAACCAGCAAAGGAACTAAATATTAAATCAAAAATATCAAAAAGCATTCAAACTCTACATCCCAGATGTGCATTCCAATTTTCTTTTTCCCTATGAAAAATTACTGATAAATGTGAATTTCTGATTCACTCCTTGGAGAAGTATTTCCTGTCTGAGCCTGAAAGTCCATGTAAATGAACTCAAATAATAGATCATTTTTAATTTTATTTTGCTCTGCTCATATTGGCTGTACCAGTTTATGTTGCTGTCTGTAGGTGATTGGAAAATACAAAGTATAGATGATGCCAGAAAGCAAAGAAAAACTAGCCATAGTGGACATGGTAGCAACTGTGGAAATGCCAACCTACTTTATGTGTAAACACTAAAGAGGAGAAATCAAAGCATTTGCCATCTTCCTCTTGCCTGGCACATCGATCTATTTGCAGATGTATGGCACCTATTGATCAGGATTTGCACAAAGTTATTTTCTTGTCATCCCAACAATGGTTGTGCTTATAATACAAAAAAAAAAAATAAAATTAAAAGCCCTCAATTATCTATGTCTTAAAGATTTTTCACAACATATTCAATTCTGTGGCCTCTTGGATCAAATAGCATCCTCATATTTTTAACCTCTCTAGATCTCTGAACTAACTTAATTTGTCTGTGCTGCTTTTTAGTACATCTTTATCTGAAGAAACTCATTAACATGCTGGCTATATCATTTGCTAATCACTAATGAAAATGTTAAATTAGATCAGACATATAATTGATCTCTGTGACATCTCACTACACACTTCTTGCCTTCACATCCCAGCTCAATATACTGTTGCTTATCATTATCTTTTATTTACATTCAGTCTTTTGGACAGTTTTCAGCCTCTGTGCTATTCAAGTCAATTTCCATTAACTTTTCAATGAGACTTTGCAAATCCCTACGTTATTAATTTTTACTATCACAAATACGTCATTAGATTTTACATAAATTAGGCTTCCTGTATCCCTGTTTCTCCTCTGTTATTTACTAGATGATTCAAAAGTTACTTGTGGGTGATATTCTTCATTCTTTCCTTATTCTATCACTCAGTAAGTTTTGAGAGCTTGCAAAAGCAGCATGTTTCCACATACTACCACGACATGAAGTTAGGACTCTTGCACAGTGCTGTAATTTTTAGGATGATGCTTTCTAGCAGCAATATATTTATCCCATCTCAGGGGCAGCTTCTCAGTTCTCCATGACTTTCATAAATCATTATAGGAGGTGTGGTCACCACCCTTTAGTTCCTGGGATGGATGTGCTCAGAATAGCCAATCTGTGCTTTTCCTCCCAACCTTCTGGTCCTATCCCCATAATATTTTTTTTATCAGTTCTGATTGTCTTCCTTGCTACAAACTTCCTTAGATAAGAAGGCAACAGCCTTTACTTATACTGGAATATGCTAAGCCCTTTCATCTCTGCTGCTTTTTTTTTTTCTTTCACTGTTTTTATGTTGCAGGAATAGTAATACATTTCCTTCCTTTCTACAGGAAAAAAAATATACTGGATTTATATATGTGTGCTTAAACATCATTTTAAAAACCACTGTTACCCAGCATAAATCAAGTGGCACAATTCTGAAGAGAAGGCTTTTGTCTGCTCCATTTTTAAAGCAAAGGCTACCAACATTTAAAAAAAAATATTTCTGATTAACTACAGCTTTTTTATAAATCTTTTAAGTCTTAATTAAACATCTGAGGAAAGATATATTGCTCTTCTTTAATTATCTAATAATCATCAAATAAATAACCAATACTTTGATGCCAAGCTGACATTATTTATTATTCTGGAATTGGTCAGAGCGATTAAATTTTTGGTGCGTGGGAAAAGCAATTTTTGTGCAATCAAGATCATATACATCCTTAAGTAAAAATTAATTATATCTGGGTAAAAATTAATTATATCTAGGTTTTACTTATGAGCTTTCAGGGAGTAGTGTTAAGTTCCTGACACCACAGAACTGATTCATCAGATAATATGCAAGAATATTTGTAGTAAATATGCCTTTGAAAGGCAAAACTCAGGATAGAAATATGTCTTTTATATATCTCAGTATCCGGCACACGTCATGTTAAAAAGAACTTGTATCTTTTCATGGATTATAATTATCATTTAATAATCCATAAAATGCTACTAACTGTAGGATTTAAAACACATCCAAACAAGAAAAAAATCATTGATGATATGTATAGTACCTGCACAAGACAAAAAGCACAAAGATATTTTGTTTCCTGTATACAGCAAAAACACCAAAACAAAGGGGAAAAAAGCCTAAAACTACAAGAATTATTTACAAAATAACTTTATTTGGCTAACTTTATGGTCAAGGGAAATTAATTCTCAGCTATCTGGTGGAGAGAATTATAACAGGTGCGTAAATGCAATCTGCCTTTTCAGCTCTTTGTAAAAAGCTGTCACACTTGACAGGGGACACCAGAAAAGTCTGCACTCCCCTGTACAAAGCCATAGTAGGAGCTCAGGACATGAGAATGGCAATAGACCTTTATGTATCAGAAGCAGGTAACAGAGGGTGAGATCAAACTAGGTGTCTTTGCTTTAGATGGCTACAGGCCGCTGCAATTAATTTAATTCCATGTATGTTACTTCATATAAACAAAAGATAAGAGGAATTTAATGTAATTTTGAAGACAAGTGCAGAAATAGTGGGAATGCAATTTTCAGTGTGAAGTCTGTGGAAACTTGCATAAAGCGTAGGGTACTTTTGCATGGAAGTCTGTTTCCGGGTGCTTAAAAGCAGACTAAAAACCATCCTTTGACAAAATGCTTCAAAGTATTGAAATAGTGCAAACTATCCTGGATAAAAGTCTGTTCTAATTCTAGAATTTTCCTCCAGTGCTTTGAAGCCAGTTTCGATTTAGAAATTTAGCTTGAATTTAGTGATCATTTTAAACAATTAAAAGAAAATTATCTCTTTGAATGCACATTTTCATTAAAGAACTTTTTCTCTGGAGGGAAACTTATACATGAGTAGACAAGTTACTGTTTTGGGGAAAAAAACTCCACAATAAAAAAACTCCATTGGATTGATGGAATATAAATTTTATCTACTTACATTTCCAGATTTCTTATGTTTTTATTAAATTCTTTTTCCCCATGTCTTGCTGCCCTTATGATCACAATTTGACACACAGCTGATTTTAATTTTAAGCTGATTATAGTAGCTGATTATATAGCTGATTACATTTCATCTGTTATTTGCACTTCTTGTGATCTCTTTGGAGAAAGAGACAAGTATTCCCACCTTTACAAAAAGCACCAGGAGTATTGTGGGAATTACCAAAGAAAGCTCTAATAATGACAAGAGTAATATCTTAGACTCTTTTCTCTTATCTGCTCTGTCAGAATCAGTTCACCCATACAAAATTAGCACTTCACTCTCATCCACCAGTGATCTGCCAAAATATTTAACTTAAAAACTGACAAACATGTCTTGGCTGCACATACACTGAAGTATTAAAAAACTGGAAAGCAAGCTGTATGCTGCCTATGTGTTTTTATTTATACACAGACATGGAGCCTCATTATGAGCATCATCATCAGCCTAAAAGCATTTCTCACACTCAATAAGGTTTTGGCCAGGAAAATCATAAAAGCAGTCACCTGTATTCCCAGATACGATATTTCAAACAAAAGACTGCATCAAAAGACCTAAAACTTGTAGTCAAAAACAAGCTAAGGAATTCGGTGAAACTGAGCATGCTAAAAGACAACAGATGAATTTTCAAGTTCCTAAATGCACAGAAACAATAATCTAAAACCTGTACCAAAAGTCCAGAACTGAAAGTGACAACAAAAGGAACATTTCCTAGAGTCATCATTGATGCTTCTCTGATGTCATCAGCTCAAAACACAGCAGTATCCCCAGTGAAACAACTTCGGCACTGGAAATCCTTCAGGAAAGTTATCAAAAATAAGTCAGAAGTATAGTTACAAACCACCCCACCTCCCCCCCAAAAAACCCCCACTACACCTTGACAACATCTTATCCAGAGCAGCACCTGCAACTCCACATCTCAGATGAGTTAGACTCCAAAGTACACGGGACTCAAAGAAGTACAGACAAGGGCAACTACAAAGATTAAAGGCTTGCAGCAGCTGCCCTACAGTGAAAGATTAATTAGGCTGAGACTCCCCAGGTTGGAGAGAACAATACTAAATGAACATGATTGTGCTTCAAAATTTTCCGAATGCAGAAAATGACTGCAAAGCTATTACTCACTAAATGAATATCACTAGAACTAAGAACTACTCAATAAAACTAGCAAGAGACTACATTAAAGCAGATAAAATGAAATACCATAAAGAGACAATGGTACTCGTTATAACTTGTTGCTGTATCTCAAGATTGCAGAGGTACACTGTACCAGTAAATTAAAACATTCACCAAAAAAAAAAAAAAA